>JAQZBX010067071.1:0-16002 GCA_029593785.1 Cabassous unicinctus
TTAAAAAAAAAAAAAAAAAAGTGGTATATCCAGACCACAGAATATTATTAAACCATAAAAAGGATAAAGGTGTGATACATGGTACAATGTGGATGAACCTTGAAAACATTATGCTAAGTGAAAGAAGCCACACACATTGTCTGAAATATCCAGAATAGGCAATCCTTAGAGATAGAAAGCAGCTTAGTGGTTGCTAGGGGGTGGGGATAGTGGGGAATAGGAAGTGATTACTTAAGGGGTATGGCGTAGTTCTTCTGGGAGAAAGGTGGTGGTTGTACAACACTGTGAATGCACTAAATGCCAGTGCACTTTGTATACTTCAAAGTGTTGGTTGCATGTAATCTGAATGTCACTGCAACTAAAAATAATTTAAAGAAATACAGTGTGTACAGTATAAATTTTATAAAATCCCCAGCACAGTCCAGGACAAAACCCTGTAATTAACTACATTAGTACTTCTGCTATAAAATATATGACTATACACAATAAGTAAAATGAAAATCAAAAAAGGCTATAAATAGCTACAGGTAAGTTCAGTTCAAGTTTTGCTAACCAATAAAATCAGGTCAGGTCATGACTTTAACATATCTTTGACCACACTGATCATCTTATTTAAAAATAGTGATAATAATAATGTGGTATAGATTTCACCTTTTCATTTACATTTCTTGGATTTTTTTTTCCTCACTTAAAGATAATTGCAAACTTACCTGAGTTTTTCCAAGGCACTTTCTCGTTCAATGCGAAGTTTAGCTAAAGATGTGTTCTCAGCTTTGAATTTTTCTATTTCTGTTTCCAATTCAATAACTTTCTCTCTCAAAACCTGGGATCGAGCACTGTCACCTATAGAATTAGGCCATAAATATTGAGCTTCACAAAAGGCCTTGCAGCAGCAAAAACATTAAGACCCTAAAACAAGGTAAACACCTGTGCCATTAAAATGTTAGAAACCATGCTTCAAATAAAAAAAAGGAAAAAAAAATTAAATTGACCTAACTTTCCAGAGGAAACCAATCTAAATTTTAAGAAATAATCAAGTTATCTATCTCAAAAGGTATTCATCTGACAACGAATTAACATTACATATAAAAAGAACTCATTCAAACCATTTTTTTTTAAAGACAAATATATGTCTTAAGAACAAAAGAGAACTAAAGGGCTAATCAACATCAAAAGCAAGGTTTACCCCAACTACTAATCACAGAAATGCAAATTAAGATTTTTTCCTCCATCAAAGTCACTATTTATAAAATAGCCAATTGACACAAGCAATTTATCTTTTGGTACTTCCCTTTTGCAAAACAAATCCAATATATATATCACAAGACTAAAATACAAGTGACTCCTCTTTGACCCACTTACTCTATTTCTAAAAGTTTACTTAAAGAGCTTGCAAAATCATACAAATATTTTTGCACAAAAATATGCATTGCAGCATTATTTCTAACAATGAAAAAGAATTTGTTTAACATTAAGGAAATTAAATAAACTTGCTACATTCATATAACAGTGTTGTGCAACCATTTTTAAATGAGTTTTAAAAATCATTTAAAACTCATTTTAAATGAGTATGCAAAGAGTTTTAATGACATGGGCAAAACATATAATATACTTGGTCAAAAAGGAATAGGCAAGTTATAAAACATGTCTAACCATAATAATATACATAGAAAAAGTGACTGGAAGGAAATATCCCAAAATGGTAGAACAGTTACAATTGGCTTTAATTATAAACATGGATGAACCAGGAGAACATTATATTAAGTGAATACTTTCAAGCTTCCAAACTTTCTGCAAACAGTATTACTTGTAAAATCAGAATATTTTTTAATGGGGAGTTAATAATACGTGAATGCAAAGTTTCTGTTTGGGGTGATGAAAAGGTTTTGGTAATAGATGGTAGGAATTGTGGCACAACCCTGTAAATGTAATTAATACCAATGAATTCTATACATGAACGTGGTAACAATGGGTAATTTTATATTGTATATCTGTTACCAAAATATATATTTTTAAATAGCTTAAGTTGTATTTTAAAGTACCTATGCTCTGCTAGGCATTCAGAGATATAATAATGGAAAATAAAAAAAAACATAATTTTACTTTAATAATGTAAGTAAAAGCCCATCACATCAAAGGAATATATAGCTATTACAAGGAATGAAGCACATCCAAATCACGAGCAAGAAAAAATAGATAAATGGGACCTCCTCAAAATTAAACAATTTTGCACCTCAAAGGACTCTGTAAAAGGGTGAAAACGCAGCTGACTCAATGGGAGAAAATATTTAGAAATCACATATGCAATGAGTTTAATATCCATGATATATATATAAAGAGATTCTACAGGGAAGCAGATGTGGCTCAAGAAATTGGATTCCCGTCTACCGTAGAGGAGGTCCAGGGTTCGATTCCTGGGGCCTCCTGGTGAAACGCAAGCTGGCCTGCACAGCAGGCTGCCCTAAGCGGCGAGCTGGCCTACGCAGAATGCTGGCCCACGCAGGAGTGCTGGCACAGCAAGATGACACAACAAAGAGACACAGAAGAGAGAAAATAAGAGACACAGCAGACCAGGGAGCTGAGGTGGCGTAAGAGATTGAGCAGCCTCTCTCCACTCCAGAAGGTCCCAGGATTGGTTCCCGGTGCTGCCTAAAGAGAAGACAAGCAGACACAGGAGAACACACAGCGAGTGCAAAACAATGGGGCTGGGGTGGTGGGGGGGTGGGGGTGGAATAAACAAATAAATCTTTAAAAAAAGAAAAGATCCTACAACTCAACAATAAAGACAAATGACAGGATTAAAAAATGGGCAAAAGAATTGAACAGACAATTGTCCAAAGAAATACAAAAGGCAAAAAAACACATGAAAAAATATTCAACATCAGTAACGATTAGGGAAATGCAAATCAAAACTACAATGAGGTTCATTTCACACCTATTAGGCTGGCCACTATTAAAAAGTTAGGGGAAGCAGAAGTGGCTCAAGAGATTGGGCTCCCGTCTACCATACGGGAGGTCCCGCGTTCGTTTCCCGGGGCCTCCCGCTGAAAGCAAGCTGGCCCACACAGAGAGCTGGCCCGCACAGAGAGCTGGTGCAACAAAAAGAGACAAAAGGAGAGACAATGAGAGACACAACAAACCAGGGAGCTGAGGTGGCTCAAGTAATTGAGTGCTCAAGTGATTGAGTGGGGAGGAATAAATAAAATAAATCTTAAAAAAAAAAAAGTTAGAAAACTAAGTGTTGGAGAGGATGTGGAGAAATAGGAATGCTTATTCACTGTTGGTGGGAATGCAGAATGGTACAGCCAATATGGAGGACTGTTTGGCAGTTCCTAAAGAAGCTGAATATAGACTTGATATGGGACCTGGCATTACCCCAGTATGTACCCAGAAGAAATGAGAGCAGGGACATGAACAGACAACTGCACACTGGTGTTTACAGCAACATTACTCATGATTGCTAAAAGTTGGAAACAACCCAGGTGTCCATCAACTGATGAATGGATAAACAAATTGCGGTGTATACACATGATGGAATACTATGCTGCAGTAAGAAGAAATGAAGTCGTGAAGCATATGAAAACATGGATGAACCTGGAGGACATTATGTAGAATCAAGCAAGGCAGACACAAAAGGACAAATACTTTATGACTGCGTTATTATAAACTAAATATATTGTGTAAACCCATGGAGATAAATAGAAGATAGTTAACCAGAAAATAGAATGAGGGTAGAGAATGGAAAGCTGAGAGTTAACTTGTGCAGAATTGGTAAAAAGGTTGTTTGTAAATCTTTGGAAATTAATAGAAAAGGTGAAAGCATATCATAGTGTAACTAGTAGAGCTATATTATATGGGTATGACAGTGGTGGAAACGGTATGTTTAAAGTCATGTATATTACTAGAAGGAAAGTTTAAAAATGTAACATAGGACTGTATAACATGGTAAAATCTCATGTGTACTGCAAATATGGGTGATGTTGCATATATAAGACTGTTTTTACAAAATATAAATACAAATAAACTAGAGACAAACAATAGCAGCTCTGTTACAGCAGGCAGGAGTAGCAAAGAGAGATTGAGAGGTGATGAGGTTTTTTGCTTTTTATTATTGTAATAATGAAAATGCTCTAAAAATGATTGAGGTGATGAATACACAACTATGTGATTATACCGAATACCACTGATTATACACTTTGGATGGATTTATGAACACACAATTTCCTTCCATTTATTTGCCTTCATTTTTTGTGTGTGGTTTTTTTGTTTGTTTGTTTGGTTTTTTGGTAGTTTTTTTTTTTTTTAGCAATGTTTTGTAGTTTTCTACGAGAGGTCCTTTATATCCTTGGTTAAGCTTATTACTAAATATTTGATTCTTTTAGTCACCATTATAGAAGGAACTTTTTTCTGATTTCCTTCTCAGATTGCTTATCAGTATTATACAGAAACGCTATTGGTTTTTGCATATTAATCTTGTACCCACCACTTCACTGAACTCGTCTATTCATTCCAATACCTTTGTTGTGGATTTTTCAGGATTTTCTAGATATAGGAACCTATTATCAGCAAATAATGAATGTTTTACTTCTTTCCTATTTGGGTGCCTTTTGTTTTTTTCTTGCCTAATTGCTCTAGCTAGATGTTCTAGCACAATATTGAACAGTGGTGGCAGTGGGCATCCTTGTCTTGTTCCTGATCTCAGCGGGAAAGCTTTCAGTCTTTCACCATTGTGTACAATACCAGCTGTAGGTTTTTTATATATGCACTTTACCATATTGTGAAAGCTTCCTTCTATTCCTATGTTTTTAAGTGTTTTTATCAAGAAAGGATGCTGTATATTTTGTCAAATGCCTTTTCTGCATCGAGAGGATTGTGTGATTGTTCTTCAATTTATTAATGTAGTTTATTACACTAACTGATTTTCTTGTGCTGAACCACCATTGCATACCTGGGATAAAACCCACTTGATCATGGTGCAGAATTCTTTTAATGTGCTTTTGGATTCTGTTTGCAAGTATTTTGTTGAGGATTTCTGCATCTATATTCATTAGTTATTGGTCTGTAATTTTCTTTTTTCAAAGTATTTTTGTCTGGTTTTGGTATTAGGGTGATGTTGGCTTCACAGAATGAGTTTGGTAGCATTCTCTAGAAATTTTTCTGGAAGAGCTTGAGCAAGACTGATATTAGATCATCTTTGAATGACTGGTAGAATTCCCCTGTGAAGCCATCTGGTCCTGAGCTTTCCTTTTGGGGAGGTTTTTGATGACTGTTTCATTCTCTTCACTTGTGATTGGTTTGTTGAGATCTTCTATTTCTTCTAGGGTCAGCGTAGGTGGTTTGCATGTTTCTAGGAATTTGTCCATCTCATCTACATTGTCTACTTTTTTGGCATACAGTTGTTCATCGTATCCTCTAATGATCTCTCTCATTTCTGCAGGGCCACTAGAAACAACCCCCTCTCATTTCTGATTTTATTTGCATCTTCTGTTTTTGTCAGTCTGGTTAAGGGTTTGCCAGGGGTTTTTGTTCTCAATTTCCTTTATTTCTGCTCTGATCTTTACTACTTCTTTCCTTCGAGTTAGTTTGGGATCTGTTTGCTGTTCTATTTCAAGTTCCTCCAGGTGTGCAGTTAGATCTTCAATTTTAGCTTTCTTCTTTTTTAATGTAAGCATTGAAGGCTATAAATTTCCCTATCAGCACTGCCTTTGCAGTGTCCCACAGGTTTTAGTATGTTGTAATCTCATTTTCATTTGTCTCGAGACATTCACTGAATTCTCTTGCAATTTCTTCTTTGACCCACTGATTGTTTAAGAGTATGTTGTTTTGCGGGGGTGGATGTGGCTCAAATGGTTGGGCATCCATCTCCCATATGTAGCAACCTGGGTTCAATCCCCAGCACCTCCCAGTAAAGATAAAGAAAAATATAGAAGGCATGCAGGCCACCAGGCCCCATGCACAGGTGCACCGTCAGGCCCCACGAGCGGATGAGCCCCCCAGGCCCTGCATGTAGGTGCGCCATCAGGCCCCGCTGAGCCACGCAGCAAGATGATGATGTAACAGGAGAGTGACACAAAGGGAGCCAAGATGAGACGTGCCGAAAAACCAGGAACTAAGGTGGCGCAGGTAGTAGGATGCCTCTCTCCCACATCGGAGGTTCCCAGGATCAAGTCCCAGGGAAGACAGGAGAAGGATGAGAAGAGAGGGCAGGAAACAGACACAGAAAACTGCCCAGCAAATGGACACAAAAACAGCAAAAACGGGGGTGGGGGGGTGTAAAAATGAATAAAAATAAATAAATCTTTTAAAAAAAAAGTATATTCTGCTGTTTTGAGATGCAATTCTCTATAAATGTCTGTTAGATGTAGTTCATTTATATTTTTCAAGCTCTCTATTTATCCTCCATCTAGATGTTCTATCCAATACTGAGAGTAGTATATTGAAGTCTCCAACTATTACTGTAGAGACATCTATTTTCCCTTCAGTTTTGCCAGTGTATGCCTCATTTATCTTGGGGCACCCAGGTTAGGTGCATAAAAATTTATTATAGTTATTTCTTCCTGGTGAATTGCCCCCTTTATTATTATATGACGACCTTCTTCATCCCTGATAACAGTTTTTCATTTAAAATCTAATTTGTTCGTTATTACTATCACTACTCCAGCTCTTTTTTGGTTACTATTTGAATGGAATATCTTTTTCCAACCTTTCACTTCCAACCTACTTGAGTCCTTACATCTGAGGTGAGTTTCTTGTAGACAGCATATATATACCTCATTTTTTTTAATCCATTCTATCAGTCTATGCCTTTTGATTTGGGAGTTAAATCCATTAACATTTAATGTTATTACTGTAAAGGCATTGCTTACTTCATCCACTTTGTACTTGGGCTCTCTGTTGTCATATCGTACCCTTTAATTTACCATTCCTAATAATCTTCATTTCTATACTCTTCTCCAAGTCTCTTGCCCTTGTTTTTTCCTTTGAGGCTGCAGCATTCATTTTAATCTCTTGTAATTCTGGTCTTTTGGTAACATATTCTATCAGTTTTTGTCTGTGAAGACTTTGAACTCACCCTCATTTCTAAAGGACAGTTTTGCAAGATACAGAAATCTTGGCCGGCAATTTTTCTCTTTCAGTACCTTAAATACATCATACCACTTTCTTCTCGCCTCCATGGTTTCTGATGAGAGGTCAGCATTTAATCTTATTGAGGTTCCCTTGTATGTGATGCTTTGCTTTTCTCTTGCTTTCAGAATCCTGTCTCTGATATTTGTCATTCTGAATAGTAGTGTCTCAGAGTAGGTCTATTTGGATTTATTCTGTTTGAGGTACATTGTACTTCTTGGATAGTTTTCAGTCATTATTTCCTCAAATATTTTTTCTGCCCCTTTTCCATTCTCTTTGCCTTCTGGGACACCAATAATTGCATATGTTTGTGCATTTTGCATTGTCATTCAATTCCCTGAGACCCTGGTTCCATGTTTTTCATTCTCTTTTCTTTCTGTTCTCCTGTCTTTTCCAGTTCGGATGGTCTCTCTTTAAAATCATTAATTGTGTCTTCAAATTATTCAAATCTTCTCTTATGTGCCTCTAATGTATTTTTTTTTAGGAGGTACTGGAGATTGAACCCAGTACCTCATACATGGGAAGCTGGCACTCAAACCAGAGCTACACCCACCCCTCTAATGTATTTTAATCTCATCCATCATGTCTTTCATTTCCATAAGGTCTGTTACTTTTCTTTGCAAGCTTTCAAATTGTTCTTTATGCCCACCCAGTGTCTTCTTAATATCCTTCCTTCATCTCTTTAGTCATATTTTCTTTCAATTCTTTGAATTGATTCAGGAGATTTGTGTGATTATCATTGATTGACTGTCTTAAATCCTGTATTTCTTCAGGATATTTGGTTTGTTCCTTTGGCTGGGCCATCTCTTCCTGTTCCTAGTATGGCTTGTAATTTTTGCTGCTGTCTAGGCATCTGAATATGTTGGTCTGATGGTCAGTTTCTCTCTCCTGCCTACTGGTTTGTTTTTAAAATTTCCCAGCTTAAGTTATCAAAATCGGGCCAGGGACTCACTGATGGGGGACAGATTTTCTCCCAGGAGGCTTAAGAGAGAGCACTAAAAGCAGTTTTTCTCCATGAAATTTCCAGACTGGCCAGCAGGTGGCACTTTTGGCAAACCTTTCCACAGAGGTATTTCCCTCAACCACTGCTTTCCAGTGTTTCTGGTCTAGCCAGAGCTGAGACTCAAAGCCGGCTCTACTGGCCGAATTCATTGACGAGAAGCCCCCCAATTCACCCTCCCTTTTCCCTTGTAACAGCTGGCAGGGAGGAAGAGGTCTGTTCTCCTCTCAATCAGCTGCAGTAATCCAGGGGTTTTATCTCCACTTAATGTCTTGGGGTGGGGGATGGAAGCCCTTCCGGGAGCAATTCCATGGCTGGAATTGAAAGCTACACTTCCCAAAATGGGGGAGGAAGAGAGAGTTGGGCACCAACTTCAGTGACTGATTAGTAAATTTGGTGGGCTAAAGTATAATCCTAAGAACAGCTAAAGTTTGAACCTGTCCATGTCAGGAAGAGGCCAATGGCCACCATCTTAACTCTGCGCCTGACATGAGGGGAAGCGGGGCTGACTGAAAACCACAGTGCTGGTAGGAACCGGCTTTTTTCCATCTAGATCAGACTGCCACTCTAGCCTAAGCCCCAGCCCCATCTCGGGCAGGGAGGAAGCTGGGGGTTGCTGTGCCAGCCTCTCCAGGAAATTACAGGCCATGCCACGGAGGCTGGTGATCATCCTACTTTGGCAGTGCAAGCCACCCCAGGAGCTATTCTGTGGCAGGAATTAGAAGCTCCATTTCCCACAAACAGGGAAAGAGAGACGGTTGGCCACCAATTTCAGCTACTGATTAGTATATTAGGCTGGCTAAAGTATAACACTAAGAACAGCTAAAGTTTGAGCCTGCCCAAGTTAGAAGAAGGCCGGTAGCCGCCATTTTGACAACATCCCTAGCATGAGGGGAAGCCAGGCTGATTGAAAATCATAGTGACAGTAGAGTCTGGTTTCTTTCACCCAGATTGGCTTGCAGCCTTAGCTTAGGCTTCAGCCCCACCTCTAGCAGGGAGGAAGCTAATGGGCCCTGCACCAGCCTATCCAGGTAACTGCAGGTACAATTAGCTGGCACAGACTGAATAATCCTAAGTCTAACGGGGCAACTGTGGTCATCTTGGACCTGCACTGCATAGATTGCTGCCCACACCTGCAGCTCCATCCCTACATCCCTGCCCCAGGCAGGGGAGAAACGGATGTGAAGCTTCATCAGTCTCTCTGGGCAACTACAGTCTAGGCCTGTATGAGTAGGATTATTCTGCACAGTTATGGCTCTGTTCCTACCCCTGGCAAAGAAGAAAGTTGGAAGAAGCTTCACTGGTCCTTGGGGCAATGAGGGTAGCTTGAACCTCCACAGCTTTTAGCACCAACTACATCCTTGGCTCCTACTACACAACCAGCAAGGGAGAAAGGGCAGGAAGCTGAACCCAGAATAAATGCTCTAGTAAGCCAGATACCAAGACACCAACAAAAAATTACAATCCACACCAAGAAACAGGAAGATATGGCCCAGTTAAAGGAACAAGATAAACCTCCAGATGACATAAAGGAGTTGAGACAACTAATCATAGATGTTCAAACAAATCTCCTTAATAAATTCATGAGATAGCTAAAGAAATTAAGGATATTAAGAAGACATTGGATGAGCACAAAGAAGAATTTGAAAGCATACATAGAAAAACAGCAGATCTTATGGGAATGAAAGGTGACAGAAAGATAGAGAATAATCTAGGGACTGAATAGCACAGTAAACCTAGAGGTGATGAGAATAGTGGTTGATGGTACAGATGCAAGAGTGTCCTTTGTGAGCTAGAGTAGCGGGGTATCAGTATTGCAGGGTGGTGTAAATGTGGAGAAGCATGAGAAAAATATAACAAGTGTCCCTATGGACTGTGATTAACAGTAATAATGTAATATTCTTGCATCTATGCCAAATATGTACTGTGTTGATAATGGGGCAGTATGGAAAATGTGTGCCAAATGTATGCTGTGTATTTGGTAGTAATCGGATGATATTATCTCATAATCTGTAACAAATATTCCACCATAGTGTGGTATGTTGATAGAGGGGTGTTGTTTGAGAATTCTGCACATGTGCATGATTGTTTGTAAGTTTACAACTTCTGTCATAAAAATATATTTAAAAAATAATAATAGGGTGGGTTGGGGGAAAAATACACCAAATGTAAGATAAGGACTATAATTAGTAGTAAGATTTTGACAATATTCTTTCATAATTTGAACAAATGTCTCACGACAATGCAAGGGTGGAGAGTTGATGTATGGGAGCCCTGCATGATGTTATGAATATTTGCTTTGTAAGTTCACAACTTTTACTATATACTTATTGTTTATGTATGTTCATGTATAAATGATATAAAAAATAATAATAATAGGGTGGGTTGGGAGAAAATACTTTGGTTAGTAGTAATATTTTGAGGATGCTCTTTTATCATTAGTTAAAAATGTTTCACAACAATGTAAGGTATTGGTGGTAGGGTGAGGTATGAGAGCCCTGTATGAGGTTATATATGTTTGTTTTATAAGTTCACAACTATTACTATACACTTATGTTCATGTATGAGTGATATACTTCAATAAGTTTTTAAAAATTAAAAAATAAAATAAAATAAATGGTAATGGTGGTAACTCTAGAAAGGGGAGCTGGGTGCCAAGGTATAGGGAAGGTTACTAAATTCCTTTTTGGTCATGTTTGACAAGTTAATGCATGAGGTGGTAAAAAAAAAAATGTGATTAAAAAAGAATCATTTTTTAAAAGTTTAAAGTTTTAAATCAACACACAAAGGTCCACCTAGAGTAACGCAAACTATAAGTTGGGTATTCTGGGTTGTAAAAGAAACTTAAATGTTATCTGGCTTTAAAATCAAGTAATTAATTGTAAGGCCCTGGGAATGTTAAGACACAGGGTTAAGTATGAAAAATCTGAAAGGATAATTCTTCTGAATCCCTTATACTAGTGACTATTACATTATTTAGAACTACAAAATAAAACAAATTCTTAAAAATCACCAATTTGACTTCTACTGAGCAACTAGAAAGATTAGGATTTTAAACACCTCTTGACAGCCTATTGATAAAATAAAAGCTAAAGTTATAACACTCTGATACATAGTTTATAATGCTCATACTTACCAGGTTGTTGGTCTTGACTTATGTTTAGATTGGGTTCATTTCCCAAGTGTGAATCTGATTTTGGTTTTGGTCTCAGAGAAGGGAAGAATTTCATCATCAGATCCGATGTAGGGGGAGGACTCATGCTCCTACTGGATTTGCTCAAGTCTTCTCCCTTTTTGACTGGTGCAATCTTCCTTCTTATTGTTTTGTCCAGTATACATATTTCACTCTTATTAGGGTAGCTTGTCTGGGGAGATCCATAGACTGCTTCATTCCCAAGAATAACATCATGTTTACATGAATTCTCCTCAAGGTCATTCCAAGTTCTTTCATCATCAAAGTCAATGTTACTTATACTTGTAGATGAGGTCCTTCTTGAGCACTCAGGAACTTTATTTTTCATGTTTTCTATTACTATAGACTCATCACTACTATAATCTTTATCAGACAAATCTAGATCAACATCCCTACTTTTATCTTCTTCTTGAGTTCCAGTGTTCCTGACAGGTCCCTTACCATCACAGACTTGTGGGCTATCTTCTCTGATGCTGAAACACCTTTGTTTATCTTCAGTTGATGGTTTTATGGTAGCATCAAGTTGTTCCTCAGAGTCTGTGCTACTATCACTGTTCATAACACCTTCATCATCATTTGCATTCCATCTAGTTTGGTTTTCTGAAGCACTCATCTGAAAGGCTTTCCTAGTGATTTTACAAGACTGTTCCTTCAATCCACCGGGTAATGATACTGAATCAACTTGTTTGAGTGTGACCTCACACTCACTCTTACTTTCATGTTCAATATTGTCTGGATTCTCATTCTGGTTACACTGACTAATGGGATCCACTGTATTTGTCTTTTGCTGCACAGCTTTGACAGGGGTAGAAGACATCCGATGACCTTTGCAAATCTGTTGATCCCTTTCTAAGATTTTCAGTACAAATGAGGAATTACTGGAAAATGATATTTCATCAGCAGCTTTTTCTAAAAACAAAAATTCATCTAACTCCAAATTTTCCTTTTCCTTTTCTCGTTCCCAATTTTCTAACTTTTTCTGAAGAGAAATGTCAAGAGAAGATTCTGCCTCTTTCACAGTCTCACCTACTGGGCTCTTAGAAGCCATGCCTGCCAAAAGAGGAAGTTTTTCTTTACCTTGTATCTTATTCCAGACTTTGCAACTAGTATCACAAGGTTTCATACACTCTAGTACATTTTCTTTATTATTAAATTCACCTTTTTTTTCTAATTTGATTTGGTCTCTAAATTGTCCATCACATTTCTTCCCTGTCTGTAGTTTCAATTCTGATGGAGAGAGGCTTTTTCCATTATTACTCTTAAGCACTTTTGGCTTCTGACCAAGTATGACAGAACCACTCTTGGTTCTAGCTTTATTATTCTTTTTAACAGTAGGGTTCTGTATAGACAGTTCTTTATTTATAAGAGCAGTTTTCCGCTGGAATTGTTGTCTATCTACTTTAAACATAGGTTGGTCCTCTGAAGTATTCTGGTTAGTCACTAACTTACTTTCTTTCCCTTTCTGACACTTAGATTTAGCATTAGTAAATCTAGCTAAACCTTCTCCTCGTTTTAAGAATGGTTGCTTTGGTTTTGTTTTGATTAACAATGATCCTTCAGCTTCCTAAAATAAAAGAACAATATTTGAATTAAGTCTGATATATCCAAGTAATCTTAAATTTATTTTTAAGGCAAATTATGAATTAATCTCTAAAGTTCTGGAATAATTTAATAGAAATAGTTGAAACGCTAACCCTTAGCTGTTTTTGCTTCATTTCTTGTTCTTCCAACCGAATTTGTTCTTCTAAGTAGTCTTCAAATGTCTGTTTCCTTTCTCTAAAAACAGCTTTAATAGGTCTATCATAAAAGAAAAGAATAAAGTTGTTTAAAATGCAAATCATGATATGTTAAATATTTTATACTCAGTGTTCCTGATATAGATAACCCTGACTCAAATGAGAACCAACATTTTTAAAAGTCAGGGATGCACATTGAGAATCTAATGCAAGTTACAATCCTCCTCCATCCCCCAAAAATAACAAAACTATATACACTCTATACATGATTTGGGAGTGTTAAGAACCGCTCTGAAGTCCATCTGTTCACTGTAGGTTAACTTTTGGAGTAACATATTCATTATGTATCTTTAAAATATATTGCAATAGCTCATTAAATGTGCATTTTTTTAAACTGAGAAAGATCCTCACCAACATAAGTAAAGCAACAATCTGGAAAGTCATTTTGCCCATACCATAACACACATTAAAATGTATAAGAAAATAACCTGAATATAGATATTTTATCTTTGCCATGAATTTTTTTAATTTTATAACTAAAATAATTGTGCAATTACAATTTATAAATGTATAAAACGTGAGGCCCCAATACTTGTTTTTCTCATCTCCAAAATGGGATTTCTCTATTTGAGAGAGGATTCATTTTATCCAGGTGTTTTTCTTAGCTGGAAAAACTTTCCTCAATCTTTCCAATACAATGTGAAAGCTACTTTAACTTATCACCCCCACCTCTTTCTGTTGCCCACAGTATGTAATAGGTTATATCTTCAATCTCATACTTACAACCATATTCAAATGAAAATAAGACAACTATGATCTTTCAAACAAAGAAAATGCTCAATAATAAAGGCTGGCTATTATATTTAACTGTCACATTTTTTATTCCTGCCCACATGGATGATACCTTTCTTCAATATTAACGACTTCTGAGGAATCACCAAATTTTTTTAAGTTCAGATCACTGCCTTCCTGAATCTGTTCCGTCATTTTCTCCCAACATAAAAAACCTTCTCCTAGGATAAAAATTAGGAACATTTTAGTGCAAAAAGAATAAAGTCTTTAACCTTGAGAATTTTACAAGTTCCCATACTAAATGTATTTTTAATTAAAAGTAAGGTAAGCAAAATATTTTAGAACTCTCAAAGATTTATTTAATATGACAAGAAAAACTACAAATCCCTAATTAAGACACTTTATATTCTTTAAAAGGTTAACATTATGGGGAAAAAAGTAGAAGCTTTTCTAGATTGAAACGACTACAGAATTACAATACCAAATGCAATACATGAATTTAATTGGATCCTGAGTTAAAAAAAAAAACAGCAATAAAAGATATTTGAAGGATAATAGGGGAAATTTCAAAATGGAGCCTGGATATAAAAAGAACTGTTAACTTTCATAAGTCTAATAATGATATTGTGGTCACACAGAGGACTGTCCTAATTTTCATTTGATATATGCTGAAGTATTTGGGAATGAAGCAACATAATGTCTAAAAATTACTTTCAATGAAATGGTTCAGCAAACTATGTGTATATAGATGTAGAGATATAGGTATAAGAATATACAGATATACAAATACATATATAGATAATGTAAATACAGCAAAATATTAATTGTTGAATCTAGGTTGTAGGTAATCATTGCAGTGTCTTTTAACTTTTCTGGATGTTTAAAATTTATCAAAATAAAAGGTTAAGGGAGGGGAGCAGATGTAGCTCAAGTGACTGAGTGCCTGCTTCCCATGCACAAGGTCCCGGGTTCGATCCCCAGTACCTCCTAAAAACAAAAACAAGCAAACATGGGAATGAATGTGGCTCAAGCGGTTGAGCACCCACTTCCCACATGTGAGGTTCTGGGTTGGTTCCTGGTACCTCCTGATAAAACAAAAACAAACAAGCGAAACAAATGAAAAAAACAACTCAGGGAAGCCAATGTGGCTCAGTGGTTGAGTGCCGGCTTCCCACACATGAGGTCCCAGGTTCAATCCCTGGCCCCAGTACCTCAAAAGAAAAAAGAAAAGAAAAAAAAAAAGGTTAAGGGAGTATATTGTTTAAAAAAGAAGAAAAAGACATTTGTCTTTCCACAGCAAGAAGTTAACTCTAAATTAGGAATAAGGCATTATGCACAAAGGGGTCCAATTCTAAGTAGTGAGTATAAACATTTTTTGTTATATTTGTATTCTTCTATAACTTAAACTCAAAAAAACACATTTATGTCTGTATGTATTTCATAAGTATTTTCCATGTTGAGTGAAAGAAAAAACCCACATTATTATATAATACTCCTTGATATCATACAATAATGTTAAAGGGGGGGAGGTGTGGATTACAACAATGTTTGGGGGTGGTGGGGCTGGAATAGGACTAAGACTTAAAAAAAAGACTAGAAGAAAATAAACCAAAAATGCCAAGAGAGTTCATCTGTGGATACTATCAAACATTAAGTCCAGTCATTTGCCAGGAGGGTGCTAGTTGCCAGGAATGTAGAGGCAAAGAGGAAGAGCAAACCAAGACTGGGCAATAACTCTCACCACCCAATTTCTCACATTTCACACTTTCTGTCATGGCCTCCTTACCACCACACACACATTTTAAAGCATCCTCAAACTATTTCTAAGCTTTCAAAGAAAAATGACACATGCAGAATGCACCTCCCTTTTTGGAGACCCCTGCTACAATGCAAAGTTTGAAGTTAGTGAAGTCACCATCCCAACTCCTTGCTCTGGGTCCAGCTCAGGGTCAGTGCTGTGCAACAAAAAGGACCTTACATGGGAAGCGGATGTGGCTCAATCGATAGGGCTCCCGTTTACCATATGGGAGGCCCTGGGTTCGATTCCCGGGGCCTCCTGGTGAAGGCCAGCCGGCCCGCGCGGCGCGGTGAGCTGATGCAGCAGGACGACCCAACAAAGGGAGACAAGCAGACACAGAAAAACGCACAGCAAATGG
>JAQZBX010067072.1:0-16003 GCA_029593785.1 Cabassous unicinctus
CTACATGGCAGAGCAGAGGAGTTAGTTGGAGTTTTGATGTTGGAATTCTAATGCTGAGTTTTAATGCTGGAGTACGGAGAAGTAAGCACACAGAGAAGCTTGGTCATGAGGAAGGAGAGAAGACTCTGGGAAAAAGAAACAAGCCATTCGCTTGATAGTCTACAGCTGGCCTTGTGGAGTGAAGCAAACCTGAGCCCAGAAAGAGGTAAGCCCTGGGAAGAGAGGAACCCAGGAAGCCTGAACCTTGGCAGCCATCTGCATCCATCTTGCTCCAACACATGGCAATGAACTTTGGTGAGGGAAGTAACTTATACTTTGTGGCCTGTTAGCTGTAAGTTTCTACCCCAAGTAAATACCCATCTGTTAATGCCAACTGATTTCTGGTAATTTGCATCAGCACCTCTTTGGCTGACTAATACAGATGTAAAGAACTTGTATATAGAAAACTAAAAAACATTGCTAAGTGAAACCAAAGAAGACCTAAATAAATGGTAGGATATTATGTGTTCATGGATTGGAAGACTAAAATTCTTGAGAAGTAAATACTACCCAAAGCATTTTTCAGATTCAACAAATCCCAATCAAAACTCCAATAGTCTTCTTTGCAGAAATGAAAAAGCCGATCATTATATTTATATGGAAGGGTAAAGGACCACAAATAGCCAAAGCCATCTTGAAAAAAAAGAATGAATTTGGCAAACTCACACTTTCCAATCTTAAAATCATATTACAGGTTACTCTTATGCAGGCCTCAGCCAGATTTCACAAATTGCCACAGTAAACAGCCCCAGACAAAAGTGATCCTGAGGGCCATAGGGATGTCTAGACACATAGACAAGCCACAAGTCTACAGGAAATCAACATCCCCTTGGCTGGCTCTATCTGGGATTATATGAAAAGTGATTTCCCCAATATAATATAGTTATACTCATTCATAAATCCCCTAATCATGATTCTCTACTTCTTTTATTTGAACCTATAATTTTCAGTTTAATTAACAGTCTATTTCTCTGAGACTTAAAGCCTCCAAATTGTTCCTATGCCAGTTGAGCCCTGACAGCCAGCAGGTATGTAAGCAACTCCCACTCTCCAGTTTTTTGGGCTTGCCCTGAATAACTAACAAAACGTTGATGATGGATGAGCCCCATCTGAAAGCAAGGAGTATCTTCAACTGTAAGCAAAGCAATTCCATTTATCTGCCCCATAATAGCTATGTCCCTTCTTAACCTGAAGCATTCAGAGTGGACATCTTCCCAAATCCCTCAAGATTGAGGAATAAACAAAAATAAGGGGGGAGTGTACCTGCTGACTAAAATGGATTTATTCTTATTGTAGTTATCTTTTGTTAACTGAGTAATTTGTAACATTGATATAAAAATAATTAAAAAATAAACATATTACAAAGCCACAATAATCAAAACAGCATGGTAAAGGCACAAGGACAGAACAATGGAATTGAATTGAGAGTTCAGAAATGATCCCTTAAATTTATGACTAACTGATTTTTGACAAGGGTACCAAATCCAATCAATTGGGGAAGATTACTCTTCTCAACAAATGGTCCATATGGGAAAACTGGGTGTCCATATGTAAAAGAATGAAGATGGATCCCTATCACACACCAAATACAGAAATCATCTCAAAATGTATCAAAGAACCAAATATAAAAAATGGAATTATAAAACTCCCAGAATAAAATATAGGGTAGCATTCTTCAGGACCTCATATTAGACAATGGCTTATTAGATTTTACAACCAAAACACAAGCAATAAATGAAGAAATAGATAAATTACTTAATTAAAGTTTAAAACTTTTATTCATCAAAGGACTTTATAATGAAAATAAAAGGACAACCTACACAATGGGGGAAAATATTTGGCAACCACATATCCAATAAGTGTTTAATATCCAGAACATACAAAGAAATTCTACAACTGAACAACAAAAATACAAACAACCCAATTATAAAATGGGCAAAAGAGTTAAATAGACATTTCTCCTAAGAAGATATACATATTGCCAAAAATCACATGAAAAGATGCTCAACATCATTAGTCTCCAGGGAAATGCAAACCAAAATCACAATGAGATACTATTTCATACCCACTAGAAGGGCTAATATATTTTTTTTTAATGGAAAATTACAATTTTGGAGAGGATTTAGAGAAATAGGAACACCCATGCATTGTTGGGAATGTGAAATGGTTCAGTTTCTGTGGACTAGGTTTGGCAGTTTCTCATAAAGTTAAGCATTTACCTAATTACCACATGACCCAGCAATGTCACTTGTGTTTATATACCCCAAAGTATTGAAAGTAGGGACTTGACCAGATATTTGTACTCCAATGTTTGAAGTGGCATTATTCACAAGTGTCAAAATATGGAAGCAACCTAGCTTTCACCAACCAATAAGTGGATAAATAAAATTTTGTATATACATACAGTGGAATAATGTTCAGCCGTAAAAAGGAATGAATTTCTACTGCATGCGACAAAATGGATGAACCTGAAGATATTATGCTGAGTGAAGTAAGCCAGACACAAAAGGACAAATAATGTATGATCTTACTGTTACAAAATAATTAAAATAAGCAAATTCATAGTGTCAGAAACTAGAATATAGGCTACCAGGGGCAGAGGTGGGAGTAGGGAATGAGAAGTTAATGCTTAAATTGTACAGAGTTTCTATTTTGGTTGATAGAAATGTTTTAGTAATGGATGGATGGATGGTGGTGATGGTAGAACAATATAGTAAATGTAATTATCAGCACTCAATTATATATTTAAATGTAGTTAAAAGGGCAAATTTTAGGTTTCATATGTATTACTAGAATAAAAATTTTAAAAAGAACATATTGGACTGTACAAACAATGAACTCTTAAGTAAACCATGATCTCTAGTTAGTTAATAGAATTATAAAAATGTTGTTTGATCAATTGTAACAAATGTGCCACAACAATGCAAGGTGATAATAACACAGTGGTACATAGATATCCCGTATTTTGTGCATGATTGTTCTGTAAACCCACAACTTTTCTAATATAAATTAAAATTCCCTCTGTATTTTAAGGAGTATATTTTCTGTGTGTTTTGTCTTCCAAATGTGTCTAATTTTTTATTAAAACTAATTAATTATAAATATTAGATATTTTTGTTGCATTTGCAAATCTCTGGTAATGCTTCACATGTGCATATATTTTTGCACTTTCTATTCATATATGGAAACCATTATTCATAATGATTGCAATGTTCTTGCCAGGCCCCTTAATATCTGGGCAATCATTGGCTCATTTTACATTTTTTTTTAATTGCCTCTTGATCATGTGTCCTGGTCTTTTGTTGTGGCTAGAGTTTTTTCTTTGCATGATAGATATTTTGAATGTAAAATTTTAGAGGCTGCAGAGAGTGGTTACCAGTGTTTGTGCTTGGCAAATAGAATGGTGGTTGATCATCTTCATCCCATCAGAATATATGCAACATCAAGGCTAAGTTGCAATCCTGGTAAAGTTCTTATTATCTTGTTTATTTCTCGCTTTGAGGGTTTACAACCTAGATTTTGGGATCTTCACATAGGCCCGTCTGTCTGACAGGTCCTGAATTCTGAGAGTTATTTCCTGAGACTATGGAGAATATTGCCCATTTTACTCCCTTTAAATTTATTTGAACACAATAAATGAATGTTTTTTTTGCCATTCATCATAAAATTTATAAAATATTTTATTCCAGTCTCTTTTCTTCTTTACTGTTTCAGTAGAAACACAAGTTTCTAAATATTAACTTATTTCAGCACCAGTCATATGGTTTTGTTCTTTTGTTTAAACTTTAAAAGTTAAAAAAGATTTAAAATATTATTCAAATAATTATTACCATTAAATTATCAATCACAGTTACATAGATAACTCACTAAATTGTGCCTTCTTTGTGGACGAGTAAAAGAAACTTTCCAGTTTTACATTGGTACATAAAAAAATCATTTGAAATGAATGAACCCTTTGACACTGATTAAATTATTGGTGTGTTTGTGTGTAATACAAGAAATAGTATGCACATTTGTCAGTCATACTTCATTACAACAATACAATGTATAGGTTGTAGTGAATGTATTGCTATGAAAATAATAAAAATGTGTTTAATGGAAAATGATTTTAAGAGTCTTCAGTTTTCAAATTTAAATCACTGAATTTAATATAAATTAAAAAATTAGTTCCTCTGTTACTCTAGCCACATTTCAGGTGCTCAGTGGCCACCTGTGACTAGCAGCTATTGTGTTGAACAGTACAGCTCTAATTCCTTAGATACTTATATTATGACTGTTAATTATTCATTTTCTATTACTAGGGAACACTTATGAGAGTAATGGTACTACAATCTGGCTAGCTAGAGAGACTTCTCTTCCTCTGAGTACCAGTAAAATTATAGCATACAGTCATTTTTCTCACTAAAGGGTTCTAATAGCAGACCAAAATTTTGTATATGTTACCTCTGAAATCCAGAGGAGGCCATAGTCACTTTTCTTTGCTGTTTTCTAAGATGTAACAATGTGTCTTTCCTTTTGGAAGAAATATGCTGACATGGCTGAAATGACTGTCTCCTGGGAAACTTCGCTATAGTAGCAGGCTGAAGTTTGCTTCATACATCTTCCATTCTCTGACAAACACGTTTCTTACCAAGGCAAGGCATCCAGTGTCCCAGGTGTTCCCTACTTACCTGGTCCTATTTTCATGATGCTCTCAAATGAATGGACCATTGTGATGTTCTAAAGGATGTTGAGAGGGTAAAAGTCCTGGTAAAATCATTCATTGCAAGATTTTCAAAGTGTACTATTGTATCTGTCTGTTGAAAGGAAAACACTTCTGGTATTACCTAGCACTTCATAAAAAATGCATTTACCAGATCAATATCTGTATGTCTAGAACCAGAATTTGCTGTGATATACTCCTATAAACAGATGACAAATTTAAAAGCAGGTGCCATCAACATATATATATATGTGTGTGTGTGTGTGTGTATATATATATATATATATATATATATATATATACATGTATATTTCACTGCTATTCTAAAAAAAAATCCGTCTGTCTTAGGTAATATTCAAATGATTGAATTGAACATTTATGTGGAAATCATCACCACTCTTGCATCTTTTCTTAAGCACTAAGTGGCACCAATCCCTGTAGTTCTCTCAGGAATATAATGATGTTTAGCTTTATTATTTGGTAGTAAGGACTCCATGATCTTCTACTCGGCCTTGAGTGTTATTTATTCTAACTATAATCTGGCACCTCTGCTAAAATGACTTTATATCAGACCAAGGCATAATCGCCATTTATCTCTTGACCTTTACTCTCCCACTTTCCCCTTCACTGATAGATGGACACATCAGCAGTAACTCAGACCTGATGTCAAATAATTATGCAAGTTCCAGGTTTTGTCCTCTTCTGTGGACACTTCTCCAGGCAAATGGCCACATGTCCTTTTGAAGAAGATGGTAGGAATGTTTACCTACTGGTTTCATCATTGCATCATTCTTGCTCAAGTGGAACTTCCTTTGTGAGTTCTGACTCTCTGAACTGAGTGAGCTCTGGAATTGCATAAGGGGCTCTAACTCTATCACTGTAGCTAATGTAAAGCATCCTTTAACTTATACGAGAATTCTTCCAATTTTAAGCACCAATTTGAGTAAAAAGTACCAGCCATACTTGCATATGTCTGTTAAATGTTATTATATTGCCTCTAATGAAATTAGAGAATCTATTTTAATGCACCTTCATTTCAGGCCATCAGTTACCTCAATACTTATCAAAGGTATTTATGCCTGCCTCAGGAATATACTTATCAATATCTTGTAGTCAACCCTTCCTCTGGGTGTATTCCAATGACATAATTATGAGTTAAATACATGTGTTACTATAGAGGCAATGAATTTTTTATGTATGAGAAAAGAGTTTATTTATAATACCCTTTTGAGATAGATATTGCCACTCTGGTCAGTTGTCTTTACAGAGACCAATATCAGTGACATAGAGTGATAGAGATGGCTTATACTGGTAATGGGTTCCAGCCTGGCTTTGGGATTTGTTGTAATCAGAGTTATCTGAAATATCCCAAATACATCCATTCTAATTTGTGACCCTCTCATATGATTTCCAATGTATTCCATCTGAAAACAATAAAAGTGTGAATTTAAATAATGTTCCTACTAAAACAATGTTCAAAGTCAGAAATTATTCTTGTTTTCAGCTACACCAGACATGAAGCATAAGGGAGAGAAATCTATTGGGGGCAGTCATGGAAAATCTGTGGTTTGCTGACAATGAATTAGCTGAGAATTTAAAGCCTGAGCCTGTCATTTCTTTCACTGAGATCTCAAAGTTGTTAGAACTGGTCTCCCCACCTTTCAAGTTCTCCTATTTCACATTCAAATAATATTTTTTTATCCCCTGATACTCAGTTTGTGAATGATCAGTCTTTAACACATACTTCTTTCTAAGTGACCACAAGTGAGAAATTAAAATTTGAAAAGTCCCAGTCCTGAGCTGTTAATATCCATCCTCTAATGATCACATCACTCTCCTCAGACCCAGCAAGGTCAGATAACCAATTCCAACTTCCATTCCTTGAGGGTATCTTTCCTGCAACCATCTCTGATGCCTAAAGTTATACTGATTTTGACGTGAATTGGACAGGGTACAGTAAAGGCAAATATCATGTTGGCTAAAACAAGACACATTTATTTTTATTTTTTTCTCATTTTAGCATTCATGCTGGTATGACAGAATTGTTCTTTAACTTCATTGCGATTAGTATTCTGGTATGGCATATTATGGTGTCAGGAAACCGAGTGTGTTCTTTCTTATTCAGTAGCTATCTCTAGAATGTTTTGTTCATCCTTGAAACTCAACACAGCTTGTCATCACATTTGTATTAGAGAAGTTTGAGAATGAAAAAGAGAGGATAAACCCTATTAATAAAAGCAATGCCAGAAAATTGCACACATAATTTTCATTTATGTGCAATGGCCAGAACTAGGAACAACTGGTGGGAAGGAAAAACAGGAATTGGGAATTGGGATCTTCATCTGGGTAGCCAAATATAAATAGGAAACTAGTATTAATATAAAGAATTACAAAATGTTTTCTAAGTGTTAATTACAGGTTCTCATTTTCCATGCAATATGCAAAGAGTCTTTACATAAATCACAACTTGTAGAAAAAGATGAGGGTTAAATAATATGCAAAAGCTTTATATGTGTGTAGAGAATTGAAAATGACACTTTTAGCTTACAGCCAATTGGTCTAGAACAGACTATATTTTCCACCTGTTAGTCTCACTTTTTATTCCATCTAAAGATAATCTCTAATCATTCTGCTTCTAAATCTTTATTTATGTACCTGTGGTTTCAAACCATTATGTGTTGTAAGGAAACAAATTTTATGGTAATCTATATTAAATTCTCTAGAGTCTTCATTAAAAGAAGTGGAGCGGGTATGTGTATCTGTATGTGTTATTTTACATGTCTACAGTAAACACTTGCATAACATTCAATTTGGTGACTTCTTATGAAATGATGTTCTTGATGTCAGTTCCCCCTCGGAATTATTCATTCTTTTAGATATTTTCCTTTGGGACATTGAAAGCATAAATCCTCCATGGAATCAAGAGACAATTTTCACACTTAATATCAGGAAATTGTAGTGTGTGTGGGGGGTTTAATTTGATAGGGTTACTAGATAATATGCAATAAATTAGTCAAGCAAAATTGTGAAGGCTAATATTTAAATGACTTACATAGTTTGGAATGGAGTGAAGAACATGGAGAGAGGAATGGATCCCTTCTAAAATAAGCTTTACTCTTTATAATTCTAAGTCCTTATCTATGTACCTGGGATTTCAAACCAGGATGTGTGGTAAGAAAACAGATTTTATGGCAATGTATACAAAATTCTCTTGAGACTTAATTAAAAGAAGTGATTTGTGTGTGGGTGGGTATTTTACATGTCTATAGAAAACACTTGTGTAACATAAAATTTGGTGATTTCTTAGGAAATGATGTTCTTGGATCTCAGTTCTCCCTGAGAATTTTTCATTTTTGTTAGATATCTCTCTTAAGGGTTGTATTAGTCAGCCAAAGGGGTGCTGATGCAAAATACCAAAAATTGGTTGGTCTTTATAAAGGGTATTTATTTGGGGTAGAAGTCCACAGTTACCAGGCCATAAAGCATAAGTTTCTTCCCTCACCAAAGTCCATTGCCACGTGTTGGAGCAAGACAGCTGCCGATGTTTGCCAGGGTTCAGGCTTCTTGGGTTCCTCTCTTCCTGGGACTGCTTTTCTCTCCAGGTTTAGCATCTCTGTTTCTTCCACAAGGTCAGATGTAAACTATGAGGCTCTCTAGGTTTTGCGTCTCTCCACAAGGCCATCTGTAGTCTATCAGGCAAATGGCTTGTCTCTATCCCAGGGCCTTCTCTCCTTCCTCATGACCAAGCTCCCTTACTTCCCATGGCTCCAGCTCAAGACTCCAACACCAAAACTTCTCCCTCTGTCCTTTGCCTTGCCTTTTATATTTGATTCCCCCACCCACCAAGGGGTGGGGCTCAATGCCCTATTGATGTGGCCCAGTCAACGCCCTAATCATAACTTAATCATGCCTATATTAACAGATCAGTTTACGAGCATAATGCAATATCTATTTTTGGAATGCATAATTACATCAAACTGCTATACTGCAACAAGGGTACAGAAAGCATAAATTGTAATACAGTAAAGTACATGGAAAGAGGAATAGAGCATCCATGTGCTCTGTTCACCAGGATGATCAAAGAGTTAAATACTGAAGTACAGAAAGTTTGCATGAATAAATCTGCATAAATGCCTTATTAAAGAAAGCTATTTGGAATTTTACATGTATTTGGCAACTTGCTTTATGACTCCAAATGTAGAAAATTTCTATAATTACAGATAATTTTTCCCAGTAGACATATTTTAACAAAATTTTTCTCATCTATTTCCATTAAATACTTAGGCTTTTTACCACTGTTACAGTGTGCTTTAGAGATAACTGAGAACAACTACAAATGGGATTTATAACCAATTGATAAATTAAAAGTTTTAATTTTCAACATTATCAAATATTAAGGATATCTAACAAAACTAATTATAATTTCATCCGTTACCTGTTTTCTAATGATTTCATTACATTATTTTTGTTGTTTTCTATTCAGTGATTACCCATAATTGAAAGTTGTGCTATTTATCTTCCTGCGTCTCACCTACTTGCTTAGCATCACTGGCAATCTAACCATCATCATACTCACTTTGCAGGACGCTCACCTCAGGACCCTCATGTATTTTTTCCTTTGGAATTTTTCTCTTTTAGAAATCTCTTATACTACTACATGCATCCCTAAGTTTCATGTTATTATGGCAACTGGAGACAAAACCTAAAACTGCTGTGTAGCTCAAGTTTTTTCTACCATCCTTCTTGCTTTATCTGAATTTTACCTGCTGGCAGCCATGTCCTATGACCACAATGTTTCCATCTGTAAGCCCCTGCATTACACAAACATCATGAAATCTGCACTCAGCTTTTCTTCAGTTGTTGGCCTGCTGGGTTCTTTGTCATCTTTCCACCACTCATCATGGGTATAAACCTTGACCTCTGAGCCTCCAACATTGTTGATCATTTCTATTGTACCACTACCCCCCCTTTTGCAGATCTCCTGCTCAGGCACATGGCTACTGGAGACAATTGGTTTCATCTCAGCTTTGGTGGCACTCTTGGTCACCTTGGTAATGGTGATAATATCACATATCTACATTGCATTGAGAATTCTAAAAATCCCCTCAACTAATCAAAGGAAAAGGGCATTTTCCATATGTTCTTCCCACATGATTGTCATCTGCCTCTCTCATGGCAGCTGTATTGTCATGTATATTAGACCCTCAGTCAAAGAAAGAATATCCTTTAACAAGGGGATTGCAGTGCTAAATACCTTAGCTGCCCCTCTTCTGAACCCTTTTATCTGCACCCTGAGTAAGGAACAAGTGAAGAAAACTTTCATGAATGTGGTACAAAGAATTGTCCCTTTCTTTAAAAAATGAATAAATTGTTGAAACATGGGAGTGAAATGAAAAATCCAATCATCAATAAATAGTTTCCAGTACCTATAACAGCTTTTTGTTATTTATTTGCTATTGTTCTATGTCACTTTTCAAGCTTTTTTCCCCACAAAAACTCTGTTAGAAAGAAGTGATATTTTTTCTTTTTCATTAGAAACTTTAAAAATTTTAATTTCTCTTCCTCTGAATAACTGAAATGAAGTTAGAATTTTCAATCTATTTATTTCATGTTTTAAGAATTCTAGTTAATTATGATTATAATATATTGTTTATTTTTTACTATATTTAATACATTGTATAATGAACATTTCATTATATTATTACATACCTAATAAATAATAATTTGTGATCTGTCACAACTTAATTAGAAATAACATTTTTGTAAGATACTATTTTACTTCTATCAATTTTATATGTATGTTATATGGAAAAATAGCAATTAGTAGGTCCATGGAAGTAATTTCTTTCCTAGAATCTTTATAGAAAGTGCAGGAAAATAATTTTACATTAGGGAAACCTGACAAATACAACTTTAAGTTAATATCTACAGTGTAAGTCCTGCTGTTAGTATCTATCCTTGATATGAAGTGATAAAAATGACATTTATCTATCTGGTCTTCTTCCCAAACCCATAAACCTCTGTCTAACCAGGAGGAAAATGACAATCAAATTCCAATTCAGGGTTGTTCTACAAATAGCTAATTAGTACTACTCAAAACTGTCACGCCATCATAAACAAAGTCTTAGAATCATGTCATAGCCAAGAGCACCCTGAAGAAACAAGAGGACTAAATGTTATATAGTATGCTTAATGGAATTTTCTGGGAGGAGGAAAGAGATATTAGGTAAATGCTAAGGAAATCTAAATAAACTATGGGCTTTAGTAAATAGTAATGTACTAATAATGGTTCATTACTTATAACAAATATTTCATACTAATGTAAGATTAATGATAGAGTAAAATGGAGGTGAAAAAAACTCTGTACTAGCTTCATAAATTTTCTGTAAATATAAATCTGTCTTGAAGGAAACATTTAATTTGGAAATTATTAGTCCAAGATTAGTCATTAGAATCACTGTTTATCTTTAATATAATTATTTCTTAAAGAACTCTAACTTTGTTTTAAGTATATTTTGTAGAAACTATTAACATTTGTTTTCTCTTTGGGAAATGGTTACAATTAGCAGTTTTGCATTTATCCTTGAGAGGGTATTTATTACCTTATGTTCATTTTCAAAAATCAAATCATAAAATATGTTCTTTAAATAGCGTATCAAAAGAGAAGATATAACTCTCAATTAAGTTGACATACTCTTTGAATCCAAGGGCAGTCATCTTAATTATTTTATTCCCTTGAAAAAACATTTACTGAGATACACACATATCATGTAAATAAGTAAATAAGTAAATCCCAAATATTAGAAAAAACAGATTCTTCTCTTAAGAAAAGACTTTTTCATCTGTAGATTACAATTTAGCAGCAGAATCTAAAAACAATTTCTCTGCAATGACAAGAACATTTTATGAAAAAAAGTATAATAGAAAAGAGTTTGTCACAAGGCCACATGATAATTCAAAAAATATTTCTTTCAAAATTTTCAGACTTGTTCAAAGAATACGACATGACATTCTGGACATGGAATGGAATGCAATATTCATACTCAGTGATATAAAGACTCCAAATTACAAAGATATCAGTTTTTCATAAATTTATCTAGGGAGTCACCATATTCCAACCCAAATCCTATAGGGCCTGTTTTTCAAAACTTATATGTGATTCAAAATTAACCTAGAAATATGTCAGCCAAAAAGAAGCAAGCCATTCTAAAGAAGAATAAAGCACTAACAGATTCAGAACTTATTTCAAATCACTATAATTAAGAAAGTGCCAATTTTGCATAAAAGAAGGCAAATAGACAAATGAATAAAAAATTGCATTTATACATATATACATACAAATATATATATCCATACATATATTTTCATCTGCTTTCTGACAAAATGATACTACCTTTCAATGAGGAAATAATTATCTTTGCCATAAAATATTAAAGAATGCTGTGCTGTTTGATTATACACAGAGAAAAGAAATAGATTTTTGACCTCTTCACCAAGCAAATTTCCCAGAGGGACTATTGATTAAATGTGGAGAGTAAAACATTAAAATTCGTGAAATGGAACATAGGATAATCTATTCATGATCTTTGGTAAATAAATGTTTTAAACATAGCAAAAAGTCACCAACAAAAAAGAAAAATTATTAGTTAGATTTTATTGAATTAAAAGACATGAATAATGGCCTCTTCTTAAGTGCCTGTATTCTGTATCTTGCTCTTTCCCTTCAGGGAGGTACCCTAAGCACAGAGAGACAGAGTCCAAGGCAAGAAAGGTCAGAGTTAACTTGAGAGCTACTCAGCTAAGGAGGAGTGTCAGGGTTCTTAACATGGTCCTAGAGCCCCTGGTTGTTTCTAGAATTGAGCACGGCAGCTACTTAATGGCATATGCACATTTACATCCTAATCTAAATGGGTCTCTTAACCTGCTGCATCACTGTCCACACTCTTTTTGGTGAAGGCTGTAGTCTATCTCCTGTCCATATTGCTTAAACTAAACTCAATCCATAAGAAAACAGCTAAACTCAGGCCACTCAAATACTAAGTGAAAATCTTGACAAGCAACTCTTGGTGTTGAAAACATGAGAAAAGAGAACAAGAGATTAACCACAAAAATGAATTGTGTGTCTCCTAAAGGAATAAATAAATGTTAGTTCTGCCCACATAATTTCATTCACTCATTCCAGCTAATATTTTTGCATCAGCTA
Organism: Cabassous unicinctus; assembly: GCA_029593785.1. Taxonomy (NCBI): domain Eukaryota; kingdom Metazoa; phylum Chordata; class Mammalia; order Cingulata; family Chlamyphoridae; genus Cabassous; species Cabassous unicinctus. Next base: position 12,945 of record JAQZBX010067072.1, read on the forward strand.
GATGTGAGATGAATTAGGCAGTGTTTTGATAAAAGGGAAATGAATAAAAATGGGCCCAAAGATTTTCTTTATATCTCTAGATGGTAGTACTTCCTTTTTTTTTTTTAAGAAGCATTTTTATTTCTTTTTCTGTGAATAGTCTCTTTATTGCCTTTGTGTTTTCTCCTCTTCGTAACATATATATAACCTAAAATTTCCATTGCAGCTACATATAGATAGATAAAATTACGCAGATAGTTTTAATCTAGAATTCATGAAGAAATTGCACAAATCAAAAAGAAGACAGGCAATTCAATAGAAAAAATGGACAGGAATTTCTAAAACAAATATATCCAGAATATTCAAAGAATATGAGCAATTGAGCAAAATAATTTCTCATTAGGGAAGTTCAATGTGATAATGCTACTAATTTATACGCATAAAATTTTTAAAATTGAACAATCAAAAGCAAAAAACAAACAAAATAAAAACAGAGACTATCAAGTGTTAACATGCATCAAAAATTGTCTTATAAACTATTAGTGTGAGTATAAATTTTCAGAAAAATTTAGTAAATCTATTATTTAATTTAAACACCATTTTGCTCAGCAAGTGTACATGTGCAAGCTCATTCATTCTTGCATTATTCACAGTTGTAGCAAAGTAACACCCTCACCCATCTGTTTATTAATATTAAATTCATAAATTATTGTTATATTCAAACACTGAAATAGACTGAAAATAAATATAATAAACTACTGAAATAAGCAAGGTTAAATCTTACATGCTCATATGCTCAGGAAACACTTGCTACATTTTATTTAATTTCATTTCTTAGAAGTTCCAAATCTGGAAAACTAAACTGATACTAAGGTATAAAATAGTGTTTACATTTGGGAGGGGTCATGTTTGGAGGCATCTTCTTCTATGCTGGTAATATTCTGTTTTTTTAATGTGAATTATTGTGAATGAGAGTAATTGCTCCATGAAAAATTATTTAGCTAGAATATTATCCATTTATGAGCATCACTGTTTGCATGGTGTAATTTAATATAAATGTGATTTTAAAAAGCTATAATTGGATAATGCTTATTCTGGGCAAGGTGGAATAAAAAAGGGACTGACTAAGGATCCTGTTACTCAAAAAATATTCCGCAGGGATTCTTATGTTTTCCCTCTTATATATACCAATCTGAGTACTAGAGGTGTCCATGTCAATATATGCCATGTGAGCAGGCAAAACATAGCCCTAATGAAATATGGTAGTCTTTAACCATTAAAAGATGAAGGTGAGAACACAGGTGCATGGATGGTTCAGCTAAGCAGGACAAATTTTATTAAGCCTACCTGCCTGTTCTCAAGGCAAGCACTTTGAAAAATATCAATCCCTCCCTCATCTCAATGGGCACTGCAGCAGCATAGTTGTCCGCTGGCCACTGCCCTGCACCACCACTGCTTTGCAATAACATGGTGGATCCCTTCTGCTGTGCACCTATAGGGGGAATGTCAACCTCCATCAACTCTGTAATAAAGAAGATGGATCTTTCCACATGGAGGAGATCTGTGATTTCCACACCTCTAGAGTAAAGAAGAGCTGCCTTTGCCTGGGGTACTTGTGGGCAGAATACTGTGTTTTGTTGCTACCAGGAAAGAGCAAGGTTTACTCCTGACTCTCCCAGGTAGTACTGAGGAGATCTGAAGTTGAGTCTGGATAATACACACATTAGGCAGGCAAAAATAGCACTGTAGAGGATTTATAGTTTAAATTGCCACAAATGAAACAACTACTGAGAAAAGGTGAGGGAAGACATCCTGAGCTGTCGGGTGCGTGTGTGCAGGAACTGGAGTAGTCTAGAAATAGGAGAGATTGAATTATCTGCACAGCACTACTGAACACAAGGTACTGAATTGGAAACCCTAAGATTTACCAGGCAGTGGGGAAGCTATGTTGGAGGAATTGTTAACCTCTACTTTGATTGTTGTATAGTTTAACAATCTTATGTGGGCGGCAATTTCTTTTCATTGGACTTTGTGTAACCTTTGTTTTGTACTTCTTGTGTGAAGGACAGGCATTGGTTTGCCTCCCTCTTGGAACACTCTGACTTCCACAGTAAGGATGGTAAACAAGAACTTCAGATTAGTCAGAGCAGTCAATAAAGTGAACTAATTATTGGAAAATTCAACAAAAGCCATGTTGGTTTAGAAAAGAAAGGTAGATTTGTGGGAAGCAATTGCAATGACGTTAATACATATCTTGTGCCAGCTTTTGTCCTCAGTTGCCTTGAAAGAAAAAAATAGTGTCTCTTTTTGGCTCAATATAGAATTGTTTGATGACCAGGATGTGTCACCCAATGTCTCCCAACTGGCAAATTGAGGCAGGTTTGCAGACAGTCCTTTAAACAATTGGAAATTTGCTAAATTTGGAGTTAATCATCTATGACTCAGGCTCATCGTATGTACAGCATCCTCAAGGTCTGCCTTCCACCTGGTGCTGCATATGATTTGTGGAAAAAGGAGAACTGATAAGAATAAGAAGTTCATGCTGCTTGCTGAGCAGGGAGTAATAAATTCCTTTGTCTCTGACCCCTGTGTCTTGTGTCTTCAGCATCCATAAAATGGAAGAAGGTTATAATGCAAGTAGGATAAAATTTCAGACCCTCTCAGTTTTTGATAATAGAATACATTTGACAGGGTAAGAGAAAGGCAAATATATAGGGGTTTAAACAAGATGAAGTTTTTTTAAACTCATTTAAATATGTTAAGATTGTTGCATAAATTCATTGCACCTTGTTTCCTTGTATGTCATGCTATCTTGTCAGGGACCCAAATGTGTTCTATCTTGTTGAATAGTCAACCCTAGTGTGTTTGTTCATTTTTGTGGCTCAGTATGTTATACCTTCATAAATGCATTATAACAGTAAGAGAGGATAAAGAAGACAAGGAGAGCAAACCCCTTTAATCAAAGACTAATGACTAGAAGCTAAAAAAAATTATTTCCATTTACCTCCACTGGCCAGAATAAGTCACATGGCCACAGCAAGTTGCATGGAAGTCTAAAGCATTGGATTTTCATTCTGGTT
>JAQZBX010067073.1:0-15340 GCA_029593785.1 Cabassous unicinctus
ATAACAGATATATACAGAAATTTGCACCCCAAAACAGCTAAATATGCATTCTTCTTAAGGGGGCATATATCATTCTCCAGGATAGACCACATGTTGGATCACAAAACAACTCTCAATTAACTTAAAAAGGATGAAATTTTACAAAGTATTTTCTCTAATCAAAATGGGTTGAAGCTGGAAATCAATAAGAGGCAGACATTATCAACCTCACAAATACATGAAGGTTAAACAACATATTCTTAATCAGTTTTCAAAGAAGTAATTGCAAGAGAGAGCAGAAAATGTCTCAAGATGAATGAAAATGAGAACACAACATATCAAAACTTATGAGATGCAGGGAAACAGTGTTGATAGGAAAATTTATAGCCTTAAATGCTTGAAAATGAAGAAAGATTTGAAATCAAAGACCTAACCTAACAACATAGATGGAGGAACTAAAGTAAGGACAGCAAACTAATCCCAAAGCAAACAAACGGTAAGAAGTATCAAAGATTAAATCAGATATACATTAAATCGAGGGACTTCCAGGACATGTAATATTAGAGAATTACAGGATTCACTTCTCTCCCAGTCAAATAGAGGATGAGCAGAAACTATCTGGAAATCTATTTTTGGCTTTAGGAAACCAGACAAAGGCTAAACACCATACAGAAGAGAGGATGAACAAAATGAGACTCATTGAGGGATATCTGTGACAGAACCTCCAGCCTCAACTCCTGGTGCTCATCCCAATCCTCTCAGAGCAGTCTGTAGTGGGTGCTCCAGTTCCTGGATGGTGTCTATGGGTTGGGGGTTGCATAGATCCACTATCCCAGAAAAAGGAAGAGGGAAGAACACAGCCTACAGCCAATTCAGATTTTGGTAGGTGAACCTGGTATGCTGCATCCAATACACTGTGCCCTCCCTGAACAAGGGGAGGGATTGTGATATTGTTTTCTCTGAGAGCCATCAAGGAACTAAATAGAAGCTTCCTTCTCAAACACCATCCCTACTGAACTGGATGGTTGCTGATACACAGAGGGGAGTATAGTGGAAATTTAATTCCTCTTTGGGCAAGTGGAGGGTACTACCAGCCAAGGGTAGATAGCAGCTTCTGAATAGTTTAATTTGTTAGTCTTGGCTCTGAATAGACTACCTGAGGGGCAGTTCTTGAGGACATTATTTATGCAGAGCCCAGTGCAGAAACAATTCTTTGGAGTGAGTGGAGAAGTTTGCCTGTAGAAGGCCCTCATATGGCAGAACAGGAAAGTGCATGCAAAGAAGGAAAAAGTAAATAAAGAGGCATTTGAAATCTTTTTTGCCCCCTCCAAGGTGCTGGGAAATTGGTCTGCACTCCATTGCTGGGTGCCTGGCCCTCATTTGAGCAGTTAAATAGGAGAATCCTAACCTAGAAAAAGTTGAACTAAGAATCTCACTCTCATTACTAATTTCTGTTTTAGTTTGTCAAAAGGCTGCTGAGGCAAAATACCAGAAATATTTTGGCTTTTAAAAAGGTTATTTATTTGAGGTAAAAGGTTACAATTCCAGGTCCATGAAAAGTCCAACTCCAGGCAACATAAGAGTTCTTTCACCCCCAAGTCAGCTGCCACATTTTGAAGAAAGCTGGTTGGCAATCTCTGCCTGATATCTGCCTTCCTCTCTTGGCTGTACCATCACCTGGAGCTGAACGGAGGGAAACCAGGTCTAGAGTTGTCTCTTACCAGGCCTTTTCTCACAGCCTCAGCTGCTCTGTTCATTTTTCTGATTTCAGCTGCAAGATATCAGACAAATGGCTCATCTCTCCCCAGAGCCACAGTTTTTCAGCCTGTCCTTTCTGTCATGTGGTATGAACAAATAATGACAGAACTCTCTTTGCCTGTGTTTCTTCACTTTTCATCAAGACCCAGCGAAAGGGCAGAGATTCAAAAGTGCATTACACATCTCTGAGATAGTCCAGTTGAAGGTCTTACAACCACCAGAGTGGACCAGACCACCAACATAATCTTTCTCATTTTGTAATTGATAAAAATAATTTCAAACTGCTGCAAATGGGAACACACCCCCCTGAAACACTAAATCCATAGGCAAGAGAGAGAAACTGAACATCAGATTAAACTCACCATAATAGTCTGATGCCTAGGTATCAGCAAAATATCATAAGCCATACTAAGGAAAAGGAAGACGTGGCTCAAGCAAAGGAACAAGCACAAACTCCAGATGAGACATAGGATTTCAACAAATAATCAATTGTGTTCATACAAATCTCCTCAATCAGGTCAAGGAGTAGAAGAGCAATATGGCTAAAGAGATAAAAAACATTAAGAAGACAATTGTTATTTTTGAAACACCACGGAATTGTATACTTGAAAGTCATTAAAAAGGGAAATTTTAGGTTGTATATATGTTACCAGATTATTTTTTTAAACCAACAATAGAAAGAGCACTAATGAAAACTGTGGAAAACATTTAATAAAGTAATTTATAATTATACTGTTTAATCAATTGTAACAATGGTACTACACTGATGTAAAATGTTAATAATAGGGAAAACTGTGGTAAGGATAGGAATATGAGAACTCTGTACTTTCTACATGATTTTTCTGTAAACCAACAACTTACCTATTAGCTGAGCTCACCCCCCTCCCCTGTTTGGGCCTGGGATGCATCTACAGGTGTGGACATTACTATATGCTATCTGAGCTCAAACTGATTTTAGTTGCCCGGAAAGACTGATGAAGTTCCACCACACTTTGTCTCCATCCAGTGTCAGATTTGTAGCCCAGCCTGGAGCAGTAATCTGACCTGGGCAGATTGAAGCTGATCCATACAATCCAAGAAGTCACTGTGATTTTACATCAGACTTGCTTCCACTCCTGCTGGTGACAATGTTAAAATGGAAAATACAAACTCCTTTCTGGCTTGTATTGGTTCACACTTCAGCTGTACATCAAACTGGACTCTATCTAGTTAAACTTGCTAATCAATAGCTGAAGTCAGTGCCCAGCCTTCTCCTCCAAACCTTTTTTTGGGAAATATAGCTTCCCACTCTTGCCAGGAATTGGCTCTGAAAGTAGTTTGCCCTGCCACTGGGTGATAGCCATCAGCCTTTACAGCATAGAGGGCTCTACTCATGAATCTTCAATGCAGATGGCCGGCCTCCTCCTGTTCTTCCAAGGATGGTGCATTGGGCTCATCTTGTCTCCTGAGTTCCCAAATAGGTAATTTAGATAAATCTTTCTAATTTTTTATTCATTTTCGACTGTTGTTTCTTTTCATTCTTAAGAATTCTATTTAGCTTCGCTTTTAATTACCAATTATATTGGTAATTAGCGACTTTAGCTTTTGTGTATCTGGGAAAGTCTTAATCTATCTCTGATATTTGAATTTAAGGCTCACTGGATATAAAATTCTTTTGGGATCCTGATAAAGGAAGTGTCGAGGCCTTAACCACCGTCCTCAGCAGAAACCCACAGCTTTAGGAAGATAAGCTCCCCTTGGTCCCTTTCTCCCTTCCTCCCTTTTTCTCGCTGGAATACACATCTTTAGGAAGATAAGAACTCCCAGCCTGCTGCTTTCAACTGGAATTTACAACTCTAAACAGATAATGACTCTTTCCCCCCTAATAGCCCTCTATTTTAGGAAGTTAAGCTAAACTCGCTTCTTTTTCTTTTTTAACCCTGACTGCCCGCTTGTTTAGGAATTTGCCCGCTTAGTGTTCCTACATAAACTTATGAAAATCAAGACATGGGGCTCAGATTTTTTGGAGACTTGACTCTCCTCTGGGCCCATGCATAATAAAACTTTCTTCATCAGCCCCCCTCCCCCCGAGTGCCGCTTGGGTTTTCATTCTCTCTGCTGCAACATTTGGTTCCCTGACTGGGAAAACCCAGTTGAGCAGGCCAATTGTGCCTCGAGCTTGGGGCTGACGGGCATGGCTGAACAAGTTGGAGGCCACCAGTCTTCTTGATGGGACCTCCTTCAGAGGCAGTTCTCATGGGCCTCATCCTCACACCCTGGCCTGACTCAGTGGGGAGGTGGACTGAACAGTGCCAGAAGACTCCAGAAAGGTAAGGCCCATGTGCCAAATCCTCAGTCAGGCTAGTCTCTGGACGGAAGGGGAGACTGATAACCTCCCAAAATCTCGAGTACCTGGATTCCAGAGTAGGACAATCCCTGTGGGAGGGACTGCATAATCACTGAGCAATTGTGTTTGTGACTGAGGATGACAGAAGTTTGCCTCTGTTATTCCATTCTGTGACTCCAAATCATTATGCTACAAAGCCCGCGTGGGCCCTTACTTGTTTTCCATGGCTACATCATATGGCATAATAGCCCACCCTGAAATCTGCCTGGGCACCTTAGGCAAGACGAGCTGAAGTTCTTGCAAGAGACATGGACACGCAGGCATCTGAGTGGCCTCAGAAGGGTCAACCCTTTCCTTTGTCTGTCTTGTGCCATCGACTCAGGGTGTGGACTTATTACTGTTAATTTCTGAGGGAGGGACTGTGTAACTTCTGAGAGATTTTGTGTGTGAGTGAGGATGACAGAGGCTTGCCACTGTTATTCCAGTCTGTGACTCCAAAGCTTTATTCTATGGAGCCCATGTGGGCCCTAACCCATTTTCCATGGCTACATCATACAGCATAATGGCCCACCCCAAACTCTGCCCAGGTGCCTTACCCAAGATGAGCAGAAGTCCTTGTGAGAGATCTGGACAGGCAGGCATCTGAGAGGCCTTGAAAGAGGTGATCCCTTCCCTTGTCTGTCTTGCACCAAAAATGCAGGGTATGGGCTCATCACACTCAAAACCTACCATCTTAAATTGCATGCTCAAGAATTTCAAGAAGGGATTTTCCTGGAGATTGTGGCATCTGGATGAACCCTGGTACCCTCGGAACCTTATGTGAAGTAAAGTGGCCAACTTTTAACGTTGACTGACCTTCAGAAGGGACCCTGGGTTTAACAATTGCAGTGTGACTGTTTGTCACAGGAACTGCTGGCCACCCTGATCAGTTTCCCTATATCGACTCTTGGTTAGAGATAGCCCAGACTCTGCCCCCTTGGGTTCAATTGTGCATTGGAAAAAAGTGACAGAGCAGGGTCTTGGTTGCACAGGGAATGGGGATCCAGAAGCCAGTCATTCATCAAGAGTCCACCAAGGAGGATCCACCCCACCACCCCCACCGCCATACACTCTGGCCATTCTAGCCTCTCCTCCTAGCCTGGAAGTGCAGGCAGATCTCCCAGAAACACCCCTACCTTTGGTCCCTCTGGCAACATCAATCCCCTCTGAGGAAAGCCCTGGAACCCCAATAGCAAGGACTCTCCGGTTGGCACAACCCATGTTACAGATGCCCCTCTATGAAACACAGGGTCTGGCTCAGATAGGCGAGAATGGGAGCATCTGACCCGGGAGGCCTGTATCATACTACCAGCCCTTCACAACTACAGAATTCTTAAACTGGAAGCACCACACCCCCTCCTACTTGAAAAAGCCCCAGGCCCTTATTGATCTCATGGAATCCATTTTCCAAACCCATCGTCCTACTTGGAACAATTGACACCAACTCCTCCTCACTTTGTTTAATATGGAGGAAAGATGACAGATTATGATGAAAGCCTGAAAGTGGCTGCAGGAGCAGGCCCCCACTAGCATCTTAAACCTGGAAGATTCGGCATGAGAGGCAGCACCAGAGGCCCAGCCAAACTGGGACATCAACACTGATCTGGGATGGGCTGCACTCCAGCAATATTGGGAAGTGCTCCTTCGATGGTTCCAAAAAGGGACAAAATGACCCACAAACATGACAAAGATGACTTTAGTTACTCAAAAGCCCAATGAATCTCTGGGAGAGTTCTTTAAACAACTTTGCAAGGCCTTCAGAATCTACACCCCTTTTGACTCAGAAGCTCCGGAAAACCAGAAGATGGTGAATGCTACCTATGTTGCGCAGGCAGGAACAGACATTAAAAGAAATCTCCAAAAATTAGATGGGTTCACAGGGATGAACACTTCTCAACTCCTTGAAATTGCCAACAAAGTATTCAAAAATCTAAATGAAGCTGCCAAATGAGAAGCCAAAGTGAATAAAACTTCAAGCCTCCCTACTCATAGCAGCCTTGGGAAATCCTGACCCCACCAGAAGAGAAGGGCCACCTTGAAAAGGGGTAACAAGCACCAGAAGGGTGCCCCTGGCCAGAGACCAATGTGCCTACTGCAAAGACAGTGGACACTGGATAAATGAGTGCCCCCAAAAGACTCAGGAACATAGAGGGAATATCCCTAAAGGGAAATACAGACCTGAGACCCAAGACAAACTGATCAGGCTGGCTCACTGGAATTTGACCCCCACGAGCTCATGGTCAAACTACAAGTCGGAAGCCAGTCAATGACTTTCATGGTGGACACTGTTGCTGAATATCCTGTGGTCACAATCACCACTGCCCACTTTAGTGGAAAAACCACTAATATCATAGGAATGACTGGGGACCAGTCAAGCCAACGGCCTTTTTGCCAGTCAAGAACTTGCCAACTTGGTGGCCACAAAGTGCGTCATGAATTTCTGTACTTGCCTGAATGTCCAGTTCCCCTGCTTGGTAGGGACCTCTAAATCAAACTGGGAACCCAGATTACCTTCAAACCTGAAGGGCCAGCAAGCTTAAGCCTCAGGACCAGCCTCACTCTCCTCATCATGGTACCCTGAGGCAAAGAATGGAGACTTCATACAGAAGAAAGTTCAGGTCAGAATCTGGAAAAACTGCTGGAACTTTTCCTCCAGGTTTGGGCGGAAAGAAAAAAAACACCAGGAGTGGCACGGAACCATGCACACATCATCATTGACCTGAAGTCTAGAGCAGTCCCAGTTGGGCAGAGGCAGTATCCGATCCCCCATGAAGCACAATTGGGCATGGTCGAAAACATAGATCTCCTGAGAAAAAAGGGAATCCTAATTGATTACCAGTCACCCTGGAACACCCCATTATTACCAATAAAATGCCATATGGGATCAGATATCAACCAGTGCAGGGTTTATGAGCCATTAATAACACCACTCTCACCTTACATCAGGTTGTCCCAACCCGTACACTTTGCTAGGACAACTCAGCCGAGCCCCTGCCTTTGGTTCCATTCAACGGTATGTCTATCCTTGTGCCAAAATCATGCTGTTTTGAACACTGTACCTTTATAGTATGTTTTAAAGTCAGGTAGTGTGATTTCTCCATTTCATTTTTCTTTTTCAATATATCTTTTGCTATTTGGGGCCTCTTGTCTTTCCAAATAAATTCCATAGTTAGGTTTTCGAATTCAGTAAACAATTCTGTAGATCAGCTTGTGTAGGATAGACATCATAATGGTGATTAATCTTCCCATCCATGAACAGGGAATATTCTTCCATTTATTTAAGTCTTCTTTGATTTCCTTTAACAGTGTGGTGTAATTTTCTGTGTATAAGTTATTTACATCTTTTCTTAAATTTATTCCTAGGTATTTGATTATTTTAGTTGCTATTGTAAATGGGATTTTCTCTTGACTTCCTCTTGAGATTGCTCATTTTTGAAGTACAGAAATGCTACTCATTTTTGTGCATTGATTTTATAATCTTTGATATTACTGAACTCATTTATAAGCTCTGGAAGCTTTTTTGTTGATTTCTCAGGGTTTTCTATCTATAGGATCATGTTGTCTGAATATAGGGAAATTTTGATTTCTTGCTTATCAATTTCTATGCATTTTATCTTTTTATTGCCTAAGTGTTTGAGCAAGTACTTCTACAACAATGTTAAATAGGAACAGTGGTAGTAGGCATCCTTGTGTTGTTCCCAATCTAAAAGGGAAAGCTTGTTAGATTTCACCCTTGTATATGATGTTAGCAGTGGGTTTTTATTTATACCTTTTACCAATTTGAGGAAGTTTCCTTCTATTCATATCATGTACAGTGTTTTTTGTCATGAAAGGGTGCTGTATTTTGTCAAATGCTTTTTTTGCATCTATAGAGATAATCATGTGATTTTATTTTTCTTTTGATCTGTTTATGTGGTGTATTACATTGATTTTCTTATGTTGAGCCATCCTTGCTTACCAGGGATGAAATCGACTTGGTTATGGTGTATAATGCATTTAATGGGTTGTTGAATATGATTAGCAAGTAATTTTTTGAGGATTTTAGCATGAAGTTTCATTAGAGAGGTTGGTCTGTCAGTTTCCTTTCTTGTGACATCTTTGTTTTTGTTATTAGGCTAAATTTGTCATCATAGAGTGAGTTAGGCAATGTTCCTTTTACTTCTATTTTTAGGAAGAATTTAAGCAGGTTTGGTGTTAGCTCTTTCTATAATGTTTGGTGGAATTCACCTGTGAAACTGTCTGGTCATGGGAACTTCTTGGTGGGAGTTGTGTTTTTTTTTTATCACAAATTCAATCTTCTAACTTGTGATTGGTCTGTTGAGTTCATTATTTTATTTTTTAATCAGTGTAGGTTGCTTGTGAGTTTATAGGAATTTGTCCACATCCCCAAAGTTATCGTTCTTGTTGGCATATCATTTTTTTCATAGTGTCATCTTATGATATCCTTATTTCTGTGGGGACAGTGGTGATATCCCCTTCTTCATTTCTTATTTTGTATATATGCATTTTTGTTACTTTTTTTCTTTTTTATTCTAGCTAAGTTTTTGTCAATTTTATTGATCTTCTTGAAGAATCACCTTCTGGTTTTGTGTATTTTTTCTAGTGGTTTTTATTTTATATTTCATTCAATTTTGCTCTAATCATTGTTATTTCCTTCTTTTGACTTACTTTGTAGTTAGTTTATTTTTATTTTCCTAATTCCTCTAGGTGAGCATCAGATATTCGATTTTAGCTCTTTCTTCTTTTTTGACATATGTGTTCATGGCTATGAATTTCCCTCTCAGTACATCTTTTGCTGAATCCCATAGGTTTTGATATATTGCATTGTCATTTCCATTCCTTTAAATGTAGTTACTGATTTCTTTTGTAATTTCCTCCTTGGCCCACTGTCTGTCTAAAAGTGTGTTGTATAACTTCCCTATCTTTGTGCCTAATCTGGTTCTGTTGGCCTTACTGATTTCCAGCAGCTTTGCATTATGGTCAGAGAAATTAATTGGTATAATTTCAATCTTTCTGAATTAATTGAGAATTTTTCTGTGGCCCAGGATGTTGTCTATATTGGAAAATGATCCATGTTCACTCGAGAAGAAAGTATACTCTGCTATGTTTTGTGTAGTGTTCTGTATATGTCTATTAGGTCCAGATCCTCTAATGTAATATTCAATGTCTTTGTTTCATTATTGTTTTTCTGTCAAGATGTTCTGTCTAAAGATGACAATGATGTATTAAAGTCTCCCAGTATAATTGTAGAGGCATCTATTTCTCTACTTAGCCTTTCCATTGTTTACCTCATGTATTTTTATGCACCCTTGTTAGGTGCATAAATGTTTATGACTGTTCTTTCTTCTTGATAAATTACCACTTTTATTACTATATAGTGTCTGTATTTATTAAAATAGTTTTGCATTTAGAATCTATTTTGTCTGATATTAGTGTACCTACTCCCACCCTTTGATGGTTGTTGTTTCCTTGTAAAAGAGTTTTCCAGCCATTCACTTTCAGCCTCCTTGAATCCCTGGGTCTAAGTTGAGATTCTTTTAGACAGCATCTAGATAGGTCATATTTCCTCATCCATTCTGCCAATCAGTGTCTCTTGACAGGTGAGTTGAATCCATTTACATTCATTGTTATTACTATTAAGGAATTGCTTACATTAGCCATATTTTATTTCAGTTTATATATGTCCTATGTTTTTTTTTAAATTTTTTCTTACACTCTCCTCCAACTCTCTCTCCTGCTTTTTCCCCTTTGAACCTGTAACACTCTCTTTAGTATTTCCAAAGATTAGGCTGCTTATTGGCAAACTCTCTTAATTTCTGTTTATCTGTGAATATTTTGAATTCTCCACCATTTTTGAATATCAGCATTGCTGGACAGAGAATTCTTGGCTGGAAGTTTTTTTTTTTTTTTCTTTTAACACCTTGACTATATCATACCACTGCCTTCTTGCCTTCATGGTTTCAGAAGCTAAATCAACACTTCATCTTATTGAGCTTCCCTTGTACTTGATGGTTCTCTTTCCTCTTTCATCTTTCAGTATTCTCTCTTTGTTTTGAGCATTGGACAATTTGACAAGTATGTTTCTTGGTGTAGGCCTGTTGGGATATATACTGTATGCGGTGTGCTGTGCTTCCTGAAAATGTACATCCATCTCCCTCAATAGGGTTGGGAAGTTTTCAGCCATTATTTCTTCCAACACACTTTCTGTCCCCTAGCCCTCCTCTGGTATGCCTATAATGTGTATGTTTGTGCATTTTGCATTATCTTTCAGATTCCTAAGTCCCTGCTGGATTTTTTTCTATCTTTTTATCTATCTGTTCTACTATCTGTTTGATTTCAGATGTACTGTCTTCAACATCGCTTATTCTTTCTTCTACCTGTTCAAAGCACAAATGTTATGTGCTTCCAGTTTATTTTTGATTTCTTGGATTGTTCCCTTCATCACTGTCATATCCTTTATATTTTTATCTATGTTTGCAATTTCTTCAGTATATTCTCCCAATGTCTTCTAGTTAACTTTAATCTCTTCTTTCACTTCATTAAGTTGGTTCTTGATATTTGTTTGGAAAGCTCTGATTAGTAGTTCCATTTTCTGCCTCTCCTCATTTTAGTTTGTTCATTGGACTGGGCCATGTCTTGCTGTTTTTTGGTGTGGTTTTTAATTTTTTTCCAATATTTTGGAATCTCTTTATCTTGATGGTTTTATTCCATTAATTAGTTTCTTCATCTACTCTAGGGTTTTACTTAGTTGCTGTTTTTCTCTGTGTGGTAAGTTTCCTCTTTCACACTTTGGTCCTCTTATTCTATTTCCTTGCTGTTCTCTATGTTCCCTTGAATGAGGTAAGAAGAGAAAAAGGATAATAGTAACAATAATAGTAAAATATAGTAGAGGAACTGCATAAGACCTTGGAAAATGATTAATTAATTCATTTAATTAGTGCAGAGGAATAAAAATAAAAAAGTGAAGTACAAACAGTGAAATGAAAAACTGAATATAGAAAAATATCTAGAATGAATTAACAGGTCAGAATGATAAGTAGAGAGGGAAAGAAAGTAAAAAAAAACAATAAGAAAATGTTTATAAAAGAAAGAAAACAGAGGTAGAGGATATAGAAATAAAAACAGAAAACATGAAGACTAAACAAAGAGAGGTGGAATGTAAAAACAAAAACAGAAAGCAGAAGATAAGAAGATGAAGGCAGGGGAAAAAATTAGTGTATGTAGACAAAATTGGAATACAAAAAAAAGGGGGGGAAACGAAGGAATGAGAAAGCATAGTGAACTAGAAACAAGAAAACAACCCCTATTTTTTAAAAAGACAAAATGGGGCAGGGGAAGAAATAGGAAAAAATAAAAGATCAAAAAACAAATACTCAAGCATGTAATCAAACAAAACCTTAGGTAAAACAGCCTTCCTTCTTAGGCCCCTAAGGAGCTTCTCAGGCTGCCAGTGTTCATTGATCATTGACCATGCAACTTACCCTCTGCAGGTTCTAAGTTAAATTTTAAAAAGGAGCCATTTGTAAAAAATATGAGACCCAAGAGAAGCTAATACAAAAATAAAGTCTATGTGTTCCCTGTCCTAAAGTATCAGTAGGGTGTTTGATTATCTGGTGGATCACTAATCTAAGGAGAGCTGGGAATCAAACTAGGGATCTTGTATATTTAAAGCAGAGACTCCTCCACTGAGCTAAACTTTCACATTGGGTCAGTTAGCAATAGAGCTACCCATTCACTTTCCCTAGGGCAGATTTGACTCTTTGCAGTTGGGTATATTCCTGCTGATTAGAAGCCTGTCTGTCCCTGCCCCCTTTCTATTCATATTGCTTTCTATCCCAGGGCTGCAGGAAGTGATAACCTCTGTGATTGGATCCCCCCTCTCACATCCTGGTCAGGTTGAGTTCCCTTCCAAAATTCAACTGGGACCATGGTATCCAAACTCACCAAAGAGATATGACTCTCAAACCTCTGCAAGAATTCCCCTCCTCCCAGAGGACCCTAAATAGTCCCTTGAAAGCTTAAGTGCTTTCTACTATTCACCACCCTTAAGGTAGTTGGAATTTATATATTTTTCAATACTGCAGTAGTCAATTTCCCGACTCCAACTTCTCACAACTGAAGCTCATCTCTTACATGTTGGCTAGGTAAATCAGTCTGCCATAGCAGATTTACCCCTCACCTCTTCCCAGAGCCACCTCTTGCCAGCTGTTATGCTCCCTAAAGTTCAAAGGGGGGTCCAAGTAACCTAACCCACAGAAAGGAAACCCCTCTCCACCCTTCCCCAGAATGCTATTATTTCCAGAGAATGTTCCCTCTTGCTCAGTGGCTGGTGGGGGTCAAGGGGTTCACAGTGGCATTTTGCATTGAGGGTGGGGCTTAGCTGCCCATTGTAATTCCTGCCAGCAGGGTGAGAAATACATGGTTTTTCCTTGTGTTTTTTATCTCTTTGTCCAATTCACTCCAGATTGATGCCCTTAATCCTCCTACCCTGTGAGTTCCCAAAACAGTTCACTGAGGAAGGATCTATGTCATTCTGAGCAATTTTTTTCAAAGAGAGCTTGTGAGTGACCACTTAAATCAATGATATCTTGCTTTTTATCCTTTTTCCTCCTATTATTTCTTATATACATTTGGATTATTTGATGTCATAGAATTTTAGGGCCACCTTTCAATTTCATCCAAAAAATCAGCTGGGGCTATTTAACAAGTTTATTTTAAAAATTAATTGAATTGAATTTTATAATATTGTCATCTCATCCATAAAAATGATCTCTCTCTCTCATTAAATTTACTTCTTACTTAATATCTATCAAGATAATTTTAAACTTTCTCCATTGAGGTCTCATATATGTGGCAAATATATATTTGCCAAGTAACCTGGTGAGGAGATGACGATGGGCAACAGCCATCCCAGGGAATGGAGAGGGCCTGCAGCTGAAGGCAAGATAATCCCATCCATTATATCCGTGGAATATAAGCCATCTCTTACTTGGAGGTGGAGTGGACATCACCTTCCAAGTCCCCTCAGGATTGGGGGAGGAGCTGTGGACTAGAGTGGACTTGGTGGTGTTCTGTTGTAGACATATTGTGATTCAAGCAATGGAAGAAATTGTAGCAGTGAGGTGGAGCCGGTGGCCACTGGACATTTCAGGGGCAGGGAGAGGAGGGGCAGTTGAAATGCTCGGGCTTTTTTTGGACTTTGGGGGTTGTCCTGAGTGGTGAAGCGGCGACGGATGTAGGCCATTTTCCATGAGAATATACCATGCAGAACTGGGTGGGAAAGAGTGTGGTCTGTGATGTGAACTGTGGTCTATGCTCGGTGGCAAGGCCCCAGGATGTGTATATCCATTGCGGGTGTTGTACCACACGGATGAGGAATGGTTGTGTGGGATGTTGTTGGAGGTGTGGGCGGTGGAGAACATGGGAATCCCTGTAATTTCTGAGTAATATTTAGGTAATCTAGGCACCTTTAAAAAATATGTATATATATATATATAACAAATAACATTTATGTAAACAAATGCACATATATGCATATGTATTTATATATCATTTTACAAATAAAAAAATAAAAAATTAAATAAATAAAATAAAATAAAATAAAATAAAATAAAATAAAAAGAAAATTACCTCACACATTTGGAGAACGTAAATCTAAAATAAATCTGTTGCACTAACAAACAAATATACATATATATATATATTTCAAGCTATGGTCATTTGTTTCATTTAAAGTTCCATTTAAATTTTTTCTTTATTATAACATTTTTAAAACAGTTTATTGAAGTATATCATTCATACATGAGGATACATGAAATATAAGTGCTCAGTAAACATTATGAACTTACAAAACAAACATGCATAACGTCATACAGGGCTCTGCACGTCACACCCCCCCCCACACACACACAAACACCCTGTATTGTTGTGAAACATTTGTTAAATCATGAAAGGGCATTGTCAAAGTATTCCTACTACCTATAGTCTGAATCTTCCTCCCCTTTACATTTTTTAAGGATTTATTTATTTATTTACTTTTATCCATTTTTACCAACACCCCCCCCCATTTTTGCTGTTTCTGTGTCCATTAACTGGGCAACTCTCTGTGTCCATTTATTGTCCTCTCTTCTCATCCTTCTCCTTCTGTCTTCACTGGGATTCAATCTCAGAATCTCTGATGTGGGAGAGAGGCACTCTACCACCTGCACCACCTTAGTTCCTGGTATTCAGGTGCATCTTGTCTTGGCTCTCTTTTGTGTCATTCTCCTGTTATGTCATCATCTTGCTGCCTGGAAAGCAGGGCCTGGGGGTGCACTTGCACGTGAGGTCTGACAACACACCTGCATGTGGGGCCTGATAGCTCACTCACTTGCAGAACATCATGGTGCACCTGAGCACAGGGCCTAGTGTCCCACGGGCCTTCTATATTTTTCTTTTTTTTATTTTCACCAGAATATACCAGGGATCAAACCCAGGTCTATCCATATGGGAGATGGATGCCCAACCACCCGAGCCACATCCGTCACCCTGCTGTATCTCTTAAGGTTGATCAAAGATACCCAAAGTTACAATCTTTTCCCATACACAATGGTCATATAATAAATCAGGCTTAGTTTATCATCAGCATTCTAAAAACCAAACCTAGGGAGGAAAACTATGTCTGGGGACACATGCATGGTTTCTAATATAAGAACATTTAACCTACCCTGATTATCACAAAATCAGGACAGCGAGAATATTCACAACCATTTAAATTTTTGCTTACTGCTTTATACATATTTTATATTTTCTTACTGACTTTTTTTCATACAATTGTCTCCTCAAATCGTATTCAAATAATATTTTCAAATGTCTGTGGATTCATTTTTACCAATCACATTACCAATTGTTATCTGCTACTTATGTCAGTATTTTTTTTCCAAATTCTGATATATTTACTTTTGCTTGTATGTCCTCACTATGCTACTTAATAAACGTGGTTAGAGTAAACTTATTTGTCTGTTTCCCTATCAAAGGATGTTTCAACCATACATATTTTAATTTGTATAGTTTAACCTAGGGGAATTTCCTTTTCATAGTTACTTATCTTAAATACAGGATTTTACCTCGTTTATATATGATAAAAATTTTCAACTTGAAAGAGTATTTTATTGTACCAACATTATGGTATACAAACAAAATATGGTGTGCTATATTTCACAATTAAACTTCCTTATTCTTTTGAATTATCCTATCTAA
>JAQZBX010067074.1:0-13941 GCA_029593785.1 Cabassous unicinctus
ACACTGCTTTCACCTAATACTATTCCAAAACACTGGTTTCCTCAGATTTCAAAAGTAAGCAATATACTGATTACATTGGCAGCTATGCACTTGTTTTCACTTACAGTATGCGTCAAAACACTGCTTTTTAATATGCCAAAGCTGCCGCTTCCTCACTTTGGAATTCTAAGTAATATTCTTGTTTCTCACAATGCTATACATGTGTTTTCAATTACAATCAACTTCTAAACACTTCTTTTCCCTAAGGTTGGCTGAATGCATTGAGTTCTTTGGTTTATAAAAACAAAAAAGAACCTGGTTTCATTGGCTGATTTGCATGTGTACCTTTTACAATCAACTTCAAGACGGTGGTTTCACATAACACTTTGTGCATGCAGTTGTTACTTCAAGATTGAAAGGTAATAAGGTTCTTGGTTGTTTGGCTGCTATGCCATTGCTTTCACTCCCATGTCAACACCTAGCTTTTGCCTCAGGTAAGCCAATGGAGTGGTTCTTCACTTTATAAAACTAAATAAGATTTGTCTTTTATTTGCTGCTATGCCTGTGTTTCTTCTTATTTTCATCTTCAAAGCACTGGTTTCTTGTAACAGGCTGTGAATGCAGTAGTTAATTCAAACTTGAATCTTAATTAAGATACTTGTTTGTTTGGATTCTATGCCCTTGCTTTCACTCATTACCAATGTAGAAACACTGCTTTTAACTAATACTATGCCAAAACACTGTTTTTTTTTTTTCAGTTTTCAAATCTAAGCAATATATTCATTGCTTTGGCATCTATGCAAATGTTTTCACTTACAATGAATATCAAAACACTGCTTTTGCTGTGTCAAAGCTGCTGGTTCCTCACTTTGGAAACCTAAGAATGTTTCTTCCTTTTTACAATGCTATACATGTGTTTTCTATTACATCAAATTGAAAATTCTGCTTTTCCCTAACATTGGCTGAATGCATTGAATTCTTTGGTTTAGAAAACCAAAAAAGAATCTTGCTTCAATGGCTGATTTGCATCTGTATTCATTTACAAACAACTTCAATACACTGGTTTCACCTAACTCTCTGTGAATGCAGTTGTTACTTCGACTTTGAAAAGTAAAAAAGATTCTTGTGTGTTTGGCTTTTATGTTCTTGCTTTCACTGACATGTCAATCACAGTTTTTGCATAAGTATTAGTCAATGCAGTGGTTTCTTCACTTTACAATTTTATTTACGATATCTCTTTTATTTGCTGCTATGCCTGTGTTTTCACTTAAACTAATCTTCAAAACACTGGTTTCCCTCAACAGGCTGTGAATGCAGCAGTTAATTCAACTTTGAAAGATAAGTAAGATACTTGTTTGTTTGGCTGCTATGCACTTGCTTTCACTCATTATCAATGTAAAAACACTGGTTTTACCTAATACTATGCCAAAACACTGCTTCTTTCATATTTCAAAATTAATTAATATACTCATCACATTGGCAGCTGTTCACTTATTTTCACTTACAATGAATATCAAAAAAATTCTTTAATTATGCCACAGCTGCCGGTTCCTTGCTTTGGAAATCTATGTAAGATTCTTTTTGCTTACAATGCTATATATGTGTTTTTGATTACATCAACTTGAAAACAATGCTTTTCCAAATGTTGGCTGAATGCATTGAGTTTTTTGGTTTAGAAAACCAAAAAGAAACCTGTATCATTGGCGGATTAGCATGTGTATTCATTTACAGTCAACTTTAAGATCCTGGTTTCACCGATCTCTCTGTGAATGAAATACTTACTTCAAGTTTGAAAGGTAAGTAAGATTCTTGTTTATTTGGCTGCTATATCTTTGCTTTCTATCTTATGTCAACACAAAGTTTTGCCTAAGGCTAAGCCAATGCAGTGGTTTCTTCACTTTACAAAACTAAATAAGATTTGTCTTTTATTTGCTGCTATGCCTGTGTTTCCACTTAAAATCATCTTCAAAACACTGGTTTCCCATAACAGGCTGTGAATGCTGCAGTTAATTCAACATTGTAATTTAAATAAGACACTTGCTTATTTGGCTGCTATGTGCTTGCTTTCTCACATTATCAATGTAAAAACACTACTTTTACTTAATAGTATGCCAAAACACTGGTTCCTTCTGATTTCAATACTAAGGAATACACTCATTACATTGGCAGCTATGCACTTGTTTTCACTTACAATGAATGACAAAACTGCTTTTACTATGCCAAAGCTGCCGGTTCCTCACTTTTGAAATCAGGGTATGATTCTTGTTTCTTACAATGCTATACATGTGTTTTCAATTACAATCAACTTGAAAACACTGCTTTTCCCTAAGGTAGTCTGAATGCATTGACATCTTTGCTTTGGAAAACTAAAAAAGAATCTCATGGTTTTTTTTGGAAAACTAAAAAAGAATCTCTTGGTTTTTTTTGGCTGATTTGCGAGGGTATTCATATAATAACAACTTTAAGACACTGGTTTCCACTCACTCTCAGTGAATGCAGTAGTTACTTCAAGTTTGAAAGGTAAGTAAGATATTTTTTTTACTGCTATGCCCTTGCTTTCACTCACATATCAAAAGACAGATTTTACCTAACGCTAAGCCAATGCAGATTTTTCTTCACTTTACAAAACTAAATAAGTTTTGTTGTTATTTACTGCTATGCCTGTTTTTTCACTTAAATTCATCTTCAAATTCCTGGTTTCCCATTACACACTGTGAATGAAACAGTTAATTCAACTTTGAAAGTTAAGTAACACACTTGTTTTTACCTGCTATGCACTTACTGTCACTCATTATCAATGTAAAAACACTGCTTTTACCTAATACTATGCCAAATCCCTGGTTTCAAATAAGCAATTTACTCATTATATTGGCAGCTATGCACTTTTTCCCCCTTGCAATGAATGGCAAAACACTGCTTTTAATATGCCAAAATTGCTGATTCCTCACTTTGGAAATCTAAGTAAGATTCTTGTTTCTTTCAATGCAATACATGTGTTTTCAATTACACTCAACTTCCAAACACTGCTTTTCCCTAACGTTGGCTGAATGCATTGAGTTTTTTGCTTTAGAAAACCAAAAAAGAAACTTGTTTCATTGGCTGATTTGTATGTGTATTCATTTACAAACAAGTTCAAGACACTGATTTCACTTATCTCTCCGTGAATGCAGTAGTAATTTCAGTTTGAAAGTTACGTAATATTCTTGCTGTTTGGCTTCTATGCCCTGGCTTTCACTCACATGTCAGCACACAGATGTTGCCTAAGGCTAAGCCAATGCAGTGATTTCTTCACTTTACAATTCTAAATAAGATTTGTCTTTTATTTATTGCTATGCCAGTAATTTCACTTAAACTCATCTTCAAAACACTGTTTTCCCCAAAAGGCTGTGAATTCAACTTTGAAAGATAAGGAAGATACTCGCTGGTTTGGCCGCTATGTGCTTGCTTTCACTCATTATCAATGAAAAACAATGCTTTTACCTAAAACTATGCCAAAACACTGGTTTATTCAGTTTTCAAAACTAAACAATATACTCATTGCATTGGTAGCTATGCACTTGTATTCACTTCCAGTGAACGTCAAAACACCACTTTCGCTATGGCAGATCTGCGTGGTACTCTCTTTCAAAATCTAAGTAATATTCTTATTTCTTACAACGCTATACCTGTGTTTTCAATTACAATAAACTTGAAAACACTGCTTTTCCCTAACTTTGGCTGAAGGCATTGAGTTCTTTGTTTTACAAAACCAAAAAAGGAACATATTTCACTGGCTGATTTCCATGTGTATTCATTTACAAACCACTTCAAGACACTGGTTTCATCTAAGTCTCTATGAGTGCAGTAGTTACTTCAACCTAGAAAGTTAAGTAAGATAAATGTTTTGTTTGTCTTCTATGCACTTACTTGCACTCATTATCAATGTAAAAACCCTGTTTTTACCTAATGCTATGTTAAACACTTGTTTATTCAGTTTTCAAAACTAAACAACATACTCATTACATTGGATGCTATGCTCTCATTCTCATTTATAATGGAGGTCAAATAACTGCTTTTACTATGCCAAAGCTGCCAGTTCCTCACTTTGGAAATCTAAGTAAGATTTTGGTACTTAAAATGCTATACATGTATTTTCAATTACAATCAACTTGAAAATACTGCTTTTCCCTAACATTGGCTGAATGCATTGAGTTTTTTGCTTTAGAAAACCAAAAAAGAAACTTATTTCATTGGCTCATTTGCATGTGTATTCATTTATGAACAACTTCAATAAGCTGGTTTCACATATCTCACTGTGAATGCAGTAGTTACTTCAAGTTTGTAAAGTAAGTAATATTCTTCCTTGTTTGGCTGCTATGCCCTTGCTTTCACTCACATTTCAACACACAGCTTTTGCCAGAGGCTAATCCAATGCACTGCTTTCTTCACTTTACAAAACTAAATAAGATTTTTCTTTTATTTGCTGCTAGGCCTGTGTTTTCACTTTAATTCATCTTCAAAACACTGGTTTCTCTTAAAAGGCTGTGAATGCAGCAGTTAATTCAACTTTGAAAGTTAAGTATGTTTTCGTTTTTTGGCGGCTATGGGCCTCCTTTCACTCATTATCAATGTAAAAACACACCTTTTACCTAATACTATGCCAAAACACTGGTTTCTTCAGTTTTCAAATCTAAGCAATATGCTCTTTAAATTGGCAGCTATGCACTTGTTTTCAATTACAATGAATGGCAAAGCAATGCTTTTACTACGCCAAAGCTGCTGGTTCTTCACTTTTGAAATATAAGTAAGATTCTTGTTTCTTAGATTGCGATTCATGTGTTTTCAATTACATTCAGCTTGAAAACACAGCTTTCCCTAATGTTGGCTGAATGCATTGAGTTCTTTGCTTTAGAAAACCAGGAAAGAAACTTGTTACATTGGCTGATTTGCATAAGTATTCATTTACAAACAACTTCAAGACACTGGTTTCACCTTTCTTCTGTGAATGCAGTAGCTACTTCAAGTTTGAAAGATAAATAAGATTATTGTTTGTTTGGCTGCAATGCCCAAGCTTTTGCTAACATGTCAAGACACGGCTTTTTCATGAGGCTAAACCAATGCAGTGGTCTCTTCATTTTATGGAACTAAATAAGATTTGCCTTTCATTTGCTCCTATGCCTGTGTTTTTACTTAAATTCTTCTTCAAAACACTGTTTTCCTATAACATGCTGTGCATGCCACATTTAATTCAACTTTGAAAGTTAAGTATGATACTTGTTTGTTTGGCTGCTATGTGCTTGCTTTCACTCATTATCAATGTAAAAGCACTGCTTTTACCTAATACTATGCCAAAACACTGGTTTCTTCAGTTTTTAAAACTAAGCAATATACTCTTTACACTGGCAGCTATGCATTTGTCTTCACTTACAATGAATGTCAAAACACCACTTTTACTATGCCAAATCTGCCAGTTTTCAGTTTCAATATCTCAGTAAGATTCTTGTTTCTTACAATATACACATGTGTTTTCAATTTCAGTCAGCTTGAAAACCCTTCTTTTCCCTAATATTTGCTGAAGGCATTGAGTTGTTTGCTTTAGAAAACCAAAAAAACCCCTATTTCTTTGGCTGAATTCCATGTGGATTCATTTACAAACTAAATGACATTGGTTTCACCTAACTGTCTGTGAATTCAGTAAGTACTTCAAGGTTGATAGCGAAGTAAGATTCTTGTTTGTTTGGCTGCTATGCCCTTGCTTTCACTCACATGTCAACACACAGCTTTTGCCCGAGGCTAAGCCAATGCAGTGGTTTCTTCAGATTACAAAACTAATTAAGATTTGCTTTTTATTTGCTGGTATGCCTGTGTTTTCACTTAAATTAAGCTCCAAAACATTGCTTTCCCATAACAGGCTGTGAATGTAGCAGTTAATTCAACTTTGAAAGTTAATTAAGATTCTTCTTTTTTTGGCATCCAAGTGCATGCTTTCACGCATTATCAATGTAAAAGCACTGCTTTTACCTAATACTATGCCAAAGCACTGGTTTCTTTGGTTTTCAAAACTAAGCAATATTTTCATTACATTGGCAGCTAAGCACTTGTTTTCACTTACAATGAATGGCAAAACACTGCTTTTATTATGGCAAATTGCCGCTTCCTCAATTTCAAAATCTAAGTAAGATTCTTGTTTCTTACAATGTTATACATGTGTTTTCAATTACCGACAACTTGAAAACACAGTTTTTCCCTAACGTTGGCTGAATGCATTGAGATTTTTGCTTTAGAAAACCAAAAAAGAACTTGTTTCATTGACTGATTTGCATGTGTATTCATTTACAAAAAACTTCAATACACTTGTTTCACCTAATTCTCTGTGAATGCAGTAGTTATTTCAAGTTTAAAACGTAAGTAAGATTCTTGGTTTTTGGCTGCTATGCCCTTGCTTTCGCACTCATGTCAACACATAGCTTTTGCCTAAGTCTAAGCCAATGTAGTGGTTTCTTCACTTTACCAAACTAAATAAGATTTGTCTTTTATTTGCTGCTATGCCTATGTTTTCACTTAAATTCAACTTCAATACACTTCTTTCCCGTTACAGCTGTGAAGGCAGCAGTTAATTCGACTTTGAATGTTAAGTAAGATACTTGTTTGTTTCTCTGTTTTGCTCTTGACTTCACTAATTATCAATATAAAATCACTGCTTTTATCTAATACTATGCCAAACCCTGGTTTCCTTAGTTTTAAAAACTTAGCAATATACTCATTCCATTGGCAGCTATGCACTTGTTTTCACTTACAATGAATGTCAAAACACTGCTTTTACTATGCCAAAGCTGCCAGTTCCCCACGTTTGAAATCTAAGTAAGATTCTTGTTTCTTACAAAGCTATACATGTGTTTTCTATTACAATCAACTTGGAAACACTGCTTTTCCCTAAAGTTTCCTGAATGCATTTACTTCTTTGCTTTTGAAAACCAAAAAAGAAACCTGTTTCGTTGGCAGATTTACATGTGAATTTTTTACAAACCACTTCAAGACACTGGTTTCACATATCTCTCTGTAAATGCAGTATTTCCTTCAAGTTGGAAAGATGAATAAGATTCTTGTTTATTTGGCTGCTTTGCCTTTGCTTACACTCATATGTAATCACATAGCTTTCGCCTGAGTCAAAGCCAATGCAGTGGTTTCTTCAGTTTACAAAACTAATTAATATTTGTCTTTTCTTTGCTGCTATGCCTGTGTTTTCACTTAAATTAAGCTCCAAAACATTACTTTCCTGTAACAGGCTGTGAATGCAGCATTAATTCAACTTCAAAAGTTAAGTAAGATACTTCTTTGTTTGGCTGCTATTCGCTTGATTTCACTCATTAACAATGTAAAAACACTGCTTTTACCTAATACTATTCCAAAACACGGGTTTCTTCAGTTTTCAAAACTAAGCAATACACTCATAACATTGGCAGCTATGCACATGTTTTCACTTACAATGAATGGCAAAATGCTGCTTTTACTATGCTAAAGCTGTCGGTACCTCACTTTCAAAATCTAAGTAAGATTCTTGTTTCTTACAATGCTATACATGTGTTTTCAATTACAATCAACTTGAAAACTCTGCTTTTCCCTATGGGTAGCTGAATGATTTGAGTCCTTGGCTTTTGAAAACCGAAAAAGAAACTTGTTTCATTCTCTGATTTGCAGGTGTATTCTTTTAAAAACAACTTCAAGACACTCTTTTCACCTAACTCTCTGTGAATTCAGTAGGTACTTCAAGGTTGAAAGATAAGTATGATTCTTGTTTATTTGGGTGCTATGACCTTGCTTCCACTCACATGTCGACAAAGAGCTTTTTCCTAACTCTAAGCCAATTCAGTGGTTTCTTCACTTTACAAAACTAAATAAGATTTGTCTTTTATTTGTTACTATGACTGTGTTTTCATTTAAATTCATCTACAAATCACTGGTTTCCTGTAACATGTTGTGAATTCAGCAATTAATTCAACTTTGAAATTTGAGTAAGATACTTGTTTGACTGCTATGTGCTTGCTTTCACTCATCATCAATAT
Organism: Cabassous unicinctus; assembly: GCA_029593785.1. Classification (NCBI taxonomy): domain Eukaryota; kingdom Metazoa; phylum Chordata; class Mammalia; order Cingulata; family Chlamyphoridae; genus Cabassous; species Cabassous unicinctus. Next base: position 8,022 of record JAQZBX010067074.1, read on the forward strand.
AAAAACACTGCTTTTACCTAATACTATGCCAAAACATTGGTTTCTTCAGTTTTCAAAACTAAGCAATATACTGATTACATAGGCAGCTATGCAGTTGTTTTCACTTACAATGAGTGGAAAAAGACTGCTTTTACTATGCCAAAGCTGCCGGGCCCTCACTTTTGAAATCTAAGTAAGATTCTTCTTTCTTAGAATGCTATACTTGTGTTATCAATTACAATCACCTTGAAAACACAGGTTTTCCTTAACGTTGGCTGAATGAATTGGGCTCTTTGCTTTAGAATCCCCAAAAGAAACTTGTTTCATTGGCTGATATGCATGTGTATTCATTTACAATCAACTTAAAGACACTTGTTTCACCTATCTCTCTGTGAATGAAGTAGTTACTTCAAGTTTGAAAGGTAAGTAAGATTCTTGTTTGTATGGCTGCTAAGCCCCTGCTTTCACTCACATGTCAACACACAACTTTTGCCAAAGGCTAAGCCAAAGCAGCAGTTTCTTCCATTGAAAAAACTAAATGATATTTGTCTTTTATTTGCTGCTTTGCCTATTTTTCCACTTAAATTCATCGTCAAAATATTGGTTTCCCATACGGTTGTAAATGCAGCAGTTAACTCAGCTTTGATAGTTAAGTAAAATACTTGTTTGTTTGGCTTCTATGCACTTGCTTTCACTCATTATCAATGTAAAAACACTGCTTTTACCTAATACTATGCCAAAACACTGGGTTCTTCAGTTTTCAAAACTAAGCAATATAATCATTACATTGGCAGCTTTGCACTTGTTTTCTCTTACAATGAATGGGAAAACACTGCTTTTACTATGCCAAAGCTGCCGGTAACTCACTTTCAAAATCTAAGTAACATTCTTGTTTCTTACAATGTTATACATGTGTTTTCAACTACAATCAACTTGAAAGCACTGCTTTTCCGTAACATTGGCTGAATGCATTGTGTTCTTTGCTTTAGAAAACCAAAAAAGAAACTTGTTTCATTGGCTGATTTCCATGTGTATTCATTTACAATCAACTTCAATACCCTGGTTTCAATTACCTCTCTGTGAATGCAGTAGTTACTTCAAGTTTGACAGGTATGTAAGATTCTTGCTTGTTAGCTGCTATGCCCTTGTTTTGCCTCACATGTCAACCCACAGATTTTGCTTAAGGCTTAGCCAATGTAGTGGTTTCTTCACTTTACAAACCTAAATAAGATTTTCTTTTATTTGCTGCTATGCATGTGTTTTCACTTAAAATCATCTTCAATACACTGGTTTCTGGTAACAGGCTGTGAATGCAACAGTTAATTCAACTTTGAAAGTTAAGTAAGATACTTCTTTGTTTGGCTGCAATGTGCTTGCTTTCACTCATTATCAATGTAAAAACACTGTTTTTAGGTATAACCATGCCAAAACACTAGTTTCTTCAGTTTTCAAAACTAAGCAATATACTCATTACATTGGCAGCTTTGCGCATGTTTTCACTTACAATGAATGGCAAAACACTGCTTTTACTCTGCCAAAGCTGCCGGTAACTCACTTTCAAAATCTAGGTAAGATTCTTGTATCTTACAATGTTATACATGTGTTTTCAACTATAATCAACTTGAAAACACTCTTTTCCCTATCGTTGCCTGACTGCGTTGAGTTCTTTGCTTTAGAAAAACAAAAAAGAAACTTGTTTCATTGGCATCTTTGTATGTGTATTCATTTACAATCAACTTCAATACCCTGTTTCAATTATCTCTCTTTGAATGCAGTAGTTACTTCAAGTTTGAAAGGTAAGTAAAATTCTTGGGTTTTTTTTGGCTGCTATACCCTTACTTTCACTCACATATCAACACACAGATTTTGCCTAAAGCAAAGCCAATGCAGTGGTTACTTCACTTTAAAAAACTACACAAGATTTATCTTTTATTTGCTGCTATGCCTATGTTTTCATTTAAATTCATCTACAAAACCCTGGTTTCCCATAACAGGCTGTGAATGCAGCAGTTAATTCAAATTTGAAAGTTATATAAGTTACTTGTTTGTTAGGCTGCTAAGTGCTTGCATTCACTCATTATAAATGAAAAACACTGCTTTTGCCTAATACTATGTGAAAACACTTGTTTCCTCAGTTTCAAAACTAAGCAATATGCTCATTACATTGGCAGCTATGCACTTGTTTTCACTTACACTGAATGTCAAAACACTGCTTTTACTATGCCGAAGCTCCCGGTTCCTTACTTTCAAAATTTAAATAGGATTCTTGTTTTTTTACAATGCTATATGTGTGTTTTCATTACAATCAACTTGAAAACATGGCTTTACCCTAAAGTTACTTGAATACATTGAGTTCTTAGCTTAAGAATACCGAAAAAGAAACTTGTTTCATTCGCTGCTTTGCTTGTGTATTCATTTGCAAACAACTTCAAGACACTGGTTTCACTAACTTTCTGTGAAAGCAGTAGTTACTTCAAGTTTGAAAGGTAAGCAAGATTCATGTTTGTTTGGCTGCTATGCCCTTGCTTTCACTCTCATGTCAACAAGGTTTTGCCAAAGTCTAAGTCAATGCAGTGTTTTCAACACTTTACAAAACTAAATAAGATTTGTCTTTTATTTGCTGCTTTACCTGTGATTTCACTTAAAATCATCTTCAAAACACTGGTTTCCAGTAAGAGCCTATGAATGCAGCAGGTAATTCATCTTTGAAAGTTAAGTATGATACTTTTTGTTTGGGTGCTATGCTCCTGCATTCACTTATTATGAATGCAAAAACACTGATCATAACTAATACAATTCCAAAACACTCGTTTCTTCAGTTTTCAAAACTAAGCAATATACTGATTACATTGGCAGCTATGAATTTGTTTTCACTTGCAATGAGCGTCAAAACACTGCTTTTACTATGCCAAAGCAGCCAGTCCCTCACTTTCAAAATCTATAAGTTTCTTGTTTCTTACAATCCTAAACATGTGATTTCAATTTCAATCACATTGAAAGCACAGCTTTTCCTTAACGTTGGCTGAATGCATTGAGATCTTTGCTTTAGAATCCCAAAAAGAAACGTCTTTAATTGGCTGATATGCATGTGTATTCATTTTCAATTAACTTCAAGACACTGGTTTCACCTACCTCTCTGTAAATGAAGCAGTTACTTCAAGTTTGAAAGGTAAGTAAGAATCTTTTTTGTTTAGGTGCTATGCCCTTGCTTTCACTCACATGTCAACACACAGCTTTTGCCTAACCTAGGCTAATGCAGTGGTTTCTTCCCTTTGCAAAACTAAATAAAATTTATCTTGAATTTGTTGCTATGCCTGTGTTTTCACTTAAATTCTTCTCCAAACCACTGGATTCCCCTAACAGGCTGTGAAGTCTTCAGTTAATTCAACTTTGAAAGTTAAGTATGATACTCATTTTTTGGGTGCTATGCACTTGCTTTCAATCAATATCAATGTAAAAACACTGCCTTTACCTAATACTATGCCAAAACACTGGTTTCTTCAGTTTTCAAAACTAAGCAATATTCTCATTACATTGGCAGCTATGCACTTGTTTTCCCTTACAATGAATGGCAAAACGCGGCTTTTACTATGCCTAAGCTGTCGGTACCTCACTTTCAAAATCTAAGTAAGATTCTTGTTTCTTACAATGCTATAGATGTGTTTTCACTTACAGTCAACTTGAAAACTCTGCTTTTCCCTAATGGTGGCTGAATGCATCGAGTTTTTGCTTTAGAAAACCAAAAAAAAAAACTTTTTTCATTCTCTGATTTGCAAGTGTATTCATTTAAAAACAACTTCAAGACACTGGTTTCACCTAACTCTGTGAATTCAGTAGGTACTTCAGGTTTGAAAGGTATCTATGATTCTTGTTTTTTTTGGGTGCTATGACCTTGCATTCACTCACATGTCAACAAAGAGTTTTTTCTAATTATAAGCCAATACAGTGGTTACTTCACGTTACAAAACTAAATAAGATTTGCCTTTTATTTGCTACTATGCCTGTGTTTTCACTTAAATTCATCTTAAAATCACTGGTTTCCTGAAATATTTTGTGAATGCTGCAGTTAATTCAACTTCAAAATTTCAGTAAGATACTTGTTTGTTTGGCTGGTATGTGCTTGCTTTCACTCATCATCAATGTAAAAACACTGCTTTTACCTAATACTTTGTGAAAATACTGGTTTCTTCAGTTTTCAAACCTAAGTAATATACTAATTACAATCGTAGCTATGCACTTTTTTACACTTACAAGGAATATCAAAACACTGCTTTTACTATGCCAAAGCTGCCAGTATCTCATTTCAAAATCTAAGGAAGATTCTTGTTTTTTACAATGATATATATCTTTTTCAATTATAATCAACTTGAAAACACGGATTCACTCTAATGTTACATGAAAGCATTGAGTTCTTTGTTTTAGAAAACGAAAAATGAAACTTTTTTCATTGGCTGATTTGCTTGTGTATTTATTTAAAAAAAACTTCAAGACACTGCTTTGACCGAATTATCTGTGAATGCAGTAGCTACTTCAAGGTTTAATGGAAAGTAGGATTCTTGTTTGTTTGGTTGAAACGCCTTTGCTTTCACTCAAATATCAACATACCCCTTTGCCTATGGTTAAGCAAATGCAGTGGTTTCTTCACTTTTCCAATATAAATAAGATTTGTCTTATATTTGCTGCTATGCCTGTTTTTCTCTTAAATTCGTCTTCAAAACCCTGGTTTCCTGTAACAGGCTGTGAATCCAGCAGTTAGTTCAAATTTGAAAGTTAAGTTAGATACTTATTTGCTTTGCTGCGTTGCACTTGGTTTCACACATTATCAATGTAAAAACAGTGCTTTTACCTAATAATATGCCATAACACTGGTTTCTTCAGTTTTCAAAACTAAGCAATATAATCGTTACATTGGCAGCTACGCACTTGTTTTCATTTACAATTAATGTCAAAACACTGCTTTTACTATGCTGAAGCTGCTTGTTCCCCACTTTGGAAATCTAAGTAAGATTCTTGTTTATTACAACGCTATAAATGTGTTTTCAATTAAAAGCAACTTGAAAACACTGCTTTTCCCTAACATTGGCTGAATGCATTGAGTTCTTCGCTTTAGAAAATCAAGGAAGAGTCTTGTTTCATTGACTGATTTGCATGTGTATTCATTTACAAACAACTTCAAACACTGGTTTCACCAAACACTCTGTGAGTGCCATAGTTACTTCAAGTTTGAAAGGTAAGTATGATTCTTCTTTTTTTTGGCTTCTATGCCCTTGATTTCACTCACATGTCAACACAAAGTTTTTGCCTAAGGCTAAGCTAATGCAGTGGTTTCTTCATTTACAAACTAGATAAGATTTGTCCTTTATTTGCTGCTTTGCCAGTGTTTTCACTAAAATTCATCTTCAAAACCCTGGTTCATGTAACAGGCTGTGAATGCAGCAATTAATTCAGCTTTGAAAGATAAGTATGATGCCTGTTTGTTTGGCTGCTATGGGCTTGCTTTCTTTCACTATCATTATAAAAACTCTGCCTTACCTAATGCTATGCCAAAACACGGATTTCTTCAGTTTTCAAAACTAAGCAATATATTCAACATATTTGCAGCTATGCACTTGTTTTCACTTACAATGAAGGTCAGAACACTGCTTTTACTATGCCAAAGCTGCTGGTTCCCCACTTTGGCAATCTAAGTAAGATTCTTTTTTCTTACAATGCTATACATATGTTTTTGATTACAATGGACTTTAAAACCCTGCTTTTCCTTAACGTTGGCTGAATGCATTGAGTCCTTTGCTTTAGAAAACCAAGAAAGAATCATGTTTCATTGACTGTTTTTCATTTGTATTCATTTACAAACAACTTCAAGACACTCTGTTCACCTAATTCTCTGTGAATGCTGTAGTTAGTTCAAGTTTGAAAGGTAAGTATGATTTTTGTTTCTTTG
>JAQZBX010067075.1:0-15999 GCA_029593785.1 Cabassous unicinctus
AAAAAAAAAAAAAAAGAAAAAACAACACATTTATTTTGGGGATGGAAAAATGGCATAAGGATTTTTTTTTTTAGGGTTCAGTAACAAATTGGAGGGAGGGGAGAAAAGTAGTGTAACCCATTCCTAATTTGTCACTCCTTGTGGAAGGAAAGAGTGGCTCATTCACAAGCACATGGTGCTCCTGCTGTCATCAAGTCTTGTTCCCATTTGGAGCCAGAGGAGGTTCACGCAGCAGTCACATGGCCTCTTCCAGCCCACGCACAGGCTGCAGGTGGTGGTGATTTGGGAGCGGCCACTGTCCCCTCCATTCCTTGTGGAAAGCACGTGGCTTTCACTTTAGTTTCAGGGCACTGCAGGCGGGACCTACCGTGGGGTCAGCAGAGAAGTCTCTTTCCTTGGAACTCTTCCTTCTCTTCTTTTGCTCTCGACTCTGCTCGTTCAGCACCTTCTGGGTTTGCTGCTGGAAGCGCTGAGAGAATCGGGTGGGTGAAGGGGGGATTTAGACCCTGAGGGTGGAGAATAGGTGGTGTGTGTTAAGGGGGTGGGGTGGCGGGAGTTGGCCTCAGCGTGGCTGATCTAACAGAAAATCAGCCCCTTCCTCTTGCCCAGGATCAGCTAGGAGAGCCTCACTGCTTCCTTCTTTGCTTGGCACGACTCCAGCCCCGTTCTGGTTCCATCATCCTGATCTTTCTACAGCCCTGATCTCCATGAATCGTGATGTCATATTACTCCTAAAACACACTAATGCTCAGCAGTCAGAGATGCCTTTTATAAATGCAAGTCTGATAATGTCAATTCCTTGTTTAAAGCCATACAGTGGCTTCTCATTGCTGTTGACTTGAAAACAAGTGTGCAATCTGTCACTTGACCTACCGGGGCCATGTGAGATCTAGCTCCCGCCTGCTTCTCCATACTCATCTTCAGCCTCCTCTCCTGCCCTTCCCAGCCTCCCCCTTATACTCCAGATACTTTGTTCCCAGAATGCACCAAGTTCCTTCTGACCTCAGTGACTTTGCACATGCTGTTGCCTTCCCTTGGACAATCTACACCAGATTTACTCTTCCTTATCCTTAGACCAGTGGTTCTCAAACTTTGCTGCATATTAGGGAGCTTTTAAAAATCCCGGGCCTTCTTCCCAGCCCAGATGAGTTAAATCATAATCTCTGGAAGTGGAACCCAGACTTTAGGGAATTTTAAATCTCACCATGTGATCTCAACATGGAGGCAAGTTTGCTAACCAGGTCTTATCTGAATTTGTCGCTCCTCATAGGTGCGTGATTTCCCGGTCTAGTCTGGATCCACTCATTACATGTTCTCATAGTAGCCGGGATGTTTCCTTTGTGTTGGCTGTCTCCTTCACTAGACTGTAAGCACCGAGGGGTGGGGGGGAGAGGCTGCCTCTATTTGTGTACTTTTAAATTTCTATTGTGTCGCACAGAGTCTGGCCCTTAGGAGGTGCCCAGTAAATAAGTGTGGAAAGAATGAAAGCTCTATTGTGGATTGATCACGCTGCCCCCACTACCAGCTGGCACTTTCCAGAGGATGGGAAGCTGTAGGATGATCATCCGCTTCAGGCACAGGAACCCAAATGGTGAGCCCATGCGCTGGCTCTATGCCGAGGTGACCACAATCCCCCCTGACCGCTCAGTGTTAACAACGGAATCCCCGGTGACTGTTGAGTGTTGCTCGTCTATTTCTTGGTGAATAATCACTGCTGAAGAAAATAAAATAAAAATAAGCTAATTGGCCAATACATTTTGAGGAGAGCAGCCTAATAATATCAACATACCCTTAGGATATGCTTTATAGAGACCAAACATGGCTTTAGTTTAGGCTCCCGATAGGTTATCTTAGATGGGATAACATGGATATATGCTTAGAAGGATAGAAAAACTAAAGATAGAGTTTTCACACCCAGTGCACTGTTTAATTAAAACACAATGACAGGACAATCCCGGGGTTTACCTAAGTGCTGTGCAGTTTATTCTCGGCGTTTGCTTCTACAGGTTTGTTGCATTATATCACAAACGTGAAAAAAATATCTTACTGAAAGGGAATGTAAGAAGTAGTAACAGCTAGTGAATAGACACCCAAAGTAGCACTTACCAGTACATTTTGCTTCTTAGCCTTTCTTCAACTCTGGATGATTCATTTTACGCTAGTGTCTCAGTTTCTCCATCCTTAGAATGACAGTAATAAAATTTGCCCGTAATTGAAGTCTCTATTTTTCTTAAAGCTCTAGAGAAGTTGAGTCCAATGGAAAATTGAAATACTTGAGGATATGACTTAGCCTGTGCTAGGAATTTTATAGGCAGTTCACTATTTTCCAAGCGATTTGCACGATATGCAAAATATATTTTAAGCCAAATGTCTCAGACTGGAAGCTGTGCACAATAACCTGTCCCAAAAGCAATTATCACATCAGGACACACCCATTGGGATTCAATGCTCCTATTTAAAGTCTGTCCAAACACCACAGCCCACGTGTATAATGGCTTTGGCAGAAGGGTAAAAACCAGCGTATGTGAGAACCTTATTTAACCGAGCAGGAAATGGATGTTTTCCCTACCAAAGTTTTGAAAGTAGAGAAATACCTATTTTGTGAACAGGATTTATGGTTTCATTCCTATGAGCAGAAGTGAAAGCAAATGGACAAAATTTAATTCCCCCAAGAAATCACAGCTCTGGAGCCCATTTTCCAGTGGGAATTGAGGGTGTTTGTGGAGCAAGTTGGCGTGAAAGGTAATCTCCTTGAAACACGGGGACTTTCCTGGGAGTGTAAAAATATTTTGCTCTCTCTAGAGTGCAGAGATTTCAAGTAGAAGAGTCAGTTCCAGCAGCAGCTTTCCCAGGAAGGCTTTGCTAATCCCTCTTCCCCTTTCCCTCTGGGTTAGAAGCTCCTTTTATGTTGCCTGACTATAGCTGGACTTTCGTTTTATTTTAAACTTGTCCTTGTCCCCATTAGACTGTATGTAACTCAAGGCCATGAAGGCTGCCTCATTCAGCCTTGAGCCTGCTGTCCCTGGCTCGGTCAGTGCTGTGCAGTGAATGACTGCTGCACAAATGAACAAATGAACGAGACCTGTCATTACCATCCCCGGCTTGGTCCTGCGTAGGTGGTAATACTTGGAATCCCAAGCAAATAAAGCAAGTCAAGGGCCACTTTTGTTTGTGCATGACTAACCTGTACCACTCTCTTGCATCATTCAAAGGCTGGCTGTTCAGCATGTCGGGAAGCCCCGTGGTTCCATGTAGTTATTGTGCTTTGGCCCAATTGGATTCTTGTAGCTGCCTGCTGCAGTGATGTGGGGAGGCAGGGAGGGAGGGAGGGAGTGAAGCCCAAAGTGATTTCTCAACAATAAAAGGCTGTATTGTTCAAGGGCCTCTTTTCCCTTAAAAAGAAAATGTACATCAACATTTTACCCCCTAAATCACACCCTAAGCGGTAAGAGACATAGAAAATCACTTACCACAGATGGTCAGGAATTATTCTGGTTCAGTGTGATTTTAGGGGGAAAGCTGTCTTGGATCAAGCTTCAGGTGGCCTTTGATTTTCGGTGGCAGCTGTACTTGAGAAGTCCGTTATGGGCTGAATGTTTAGACCAACAAAGCATACCAGCAGGTGGGTTAGGGGATTCTGGGTAAGAGAGAGGCACTGGACGTAATAGAAGATGCTTTGATGGGGGACAGAGGGAAAGGGCAGGCTCCTTCAAAGCCGTGATAAGGACTTGAGAAAGGGGATGTAACAAAGTAAAAGAGCTGCAGAAATAACCTGGTTTTTTAAGCAAAGATGGGATGTTTCAGCAATTTGTTTTTCCAGAGAAAGCTCAAATTAGCCGGACAGTATGGCTGACTCACATTACAATGGTGCATTAAGATTATTCTAATTCTTAAAATATTAAGATAAATTTTTTGTAGTGGAGGGTGCTTTTATTTAAAATTGTAGTTTCTACGAATTGAACAGAAAAAGATGACTTTACATAGCTGAGGCGGAAAGGCCCACCCTACACAAAAGAACAGACCCATTAGTATCGACGGGGGACTTTATCTGTGGTGATTCAGTTCCCTTGGCCAAAGACCTAAGAAACATGAGCTCTTGTAGCTCTCTGCCCCTCTGTCGTCTCCAACTCTGTGACATTTATTGAGCAGATAAACGAAACTGAAGAGCAGCAGCTAAGCCATTGCTCATAAAAAGGTATTATTTTGAGTAGAAAAGAAATTTTAAAAAGCATCCATTGACATGTTCTCTTTGTAAAAATAAAGAATAAGTTAATAATTTCTGTACTCATACTATAGCTTACTTTTAAAAGATTTTTTTTTTTTTTTGGGGGGTCATACTCTTCTCACCAATCACCAGAGAAGAGCAGGACAAAATGCTGCCTGCTTTATATACCCGAGATATGAATTTTTTATTCAGAATGTGAGATTTCCCTTTTTTCCCCCTTTGCTGATATCTACCATGTTTCAGGCACACCACACCAAATAGTTTATATTTCATTTATTTTTCACAACAGTCCTAGAAATTAGTGCTAGTCTCATATTACAAATGTCCAGATGTGGGATCAGAGAAGGCACGAGACTTGCCCAGGTGTCATCTTTTTGGTTGATTAGCAGCTGCTGAAGCTGAAGTTCTTAACCAATTCAACATGATGTTACTCATTAACAAAGACGCACGTGAGGCCTGAGGCATGTCTGCTGGGGATTGAATCATGTACCCCACAAGAGACATGTTTAAGTCCTAGCTCCCAGTCCTGGAGGTGTGAACGCATTTGTAAAGAGGATTTTTGAAGATGCTGTTGTTATTTAAGGTGTAGCCAAACTGAGTGAGGATGGGCCTTAACCCAACATGGCTAAGGTCCTCATAAGCAAAGGCACTGGACACGGCAGTGGAAGTGGGAAGCAAGGGAAGCCAAGGAGACAGACTGCCACGTGATGAGACAGAGATGCAAGCCAAGGAACCGCAAGGACTGGGGCAAGTCAACACCAGAACACTACAGATTCCTGCAGAAAGCGTGGCCTGTTGAGGCTTTGATTTTGGTCTTCCAGTCTTCAAAATTGTGAGACCATCAATTCCGGTTGTGCAAGCCAATCATTGTATGGTATTGGTTACAGTAGCCCTGGCAAACTAAAAAAAAAAAAAAAAAGAAAGTCTATAAGATGTTTTCACTCTAATTTAGGAAACAAACCCAAATGTAAGACACCTAACGCACACGAGAGCAATATTAATTGAAAAGCCACACTGTCTCTTAGCGGTCATACTTTCAATTTGCAAGCCAACCCCAGGGGAGTTCCAAGTTACTTCTTAGACCATGATGTTTCTTTCCAGAATATTTAGCAAGAGACTCATGTAAGATCTATGGCATTTGAAGAGTTTAGATTATGAACCTCCCAAGAAGACGGAGAATCATCAAGTTTCCATAGCTGACATGGAGCTGGGGTGAGGGGGAGAAGATAAGGGGTGGAGGAGACTTACACAAGAGTCGGCGGGTGCTGAGGACTGATTCCTTTTTTCCTTCTCTTCCCTCATAACCCCAAAAGCGGAAATTTGGAGGTGGGATGAAGGGTGTGAGGTCCTCCATGGAATGCCTTTCAAAGTGACTCTTTGGTCTTTAAGTGTGTTTTAAAATGTCCTAGAAAGGAAAGGCAAAGACCCTTTTAGAAATAACTTTATGGTGCTTTGTTTCATCCCAAATGGCTACTGGGCCATTAAGAGTGCTTGGCTGAGAAAGATGTTCATTTATTTTTTTACATGAAAAAGCCATTGGGAAGCAGTGTGCCTGGTAATATTTCACTGCTGTGAAAGGCACACGCATGGAAGACAGACACACAAATGTCAGTGGTGTTTATTTCTCACTGGTGAGTTTGAAGGAAGTGTAAACCGGACTGGTTTGCTAAAGAGTCTCAGGTTTCTCCTTGGGCTGTTTCTATATCCTCTGCTGACTGGTCGTGAGGGAGGCCTAACTGGAAAAGCCTTAGAAAGAGGCTGAGAAATGAAATTTCACTATACACGCATGCTTTCCGTATCTACAGTGACCTTAGAGAGGCACACGAACATGGCATGTGGCGGGAGGCAGCCAGATAAGCCGAGGAACCCTGCCATTGTCGGCAGCTGGCATCAGAATGCACAGACTGCCGAGAAAGCAAGTCTTGCTGATATCCAGATTTTGGCCTTCTTCTAGCCTCAAAACTGTGAGCCAATAAATTCCTGTTTTTAAGCTAACCCATTGTGTGGTATTTGTCATAGCAGCTCTGGCAAACTAAGACACTCCTCTTTAGCCTGGTTGCCCTGAGCAGTCATGTATTTTGGCAGACTTAGGTCTTTTTCTAGTGACCTGTAGTCCCTGTATGCAAATGAGGGATGTGGAGGCTGAAGTTCCAATTTCTAGGTGCGCCTATGATTGGGAAGTTATTGGCCTCCTGGAAAGTACAACTTGAGCTGATGACCACTAGCTGGTGCTTCCTTTCCTGTTTCTAAACTGGACTTTGGCATAGCGGGCCATTCAGCATCCTCAGGGAGAAGCACGGGTGCCAGCTGTGGGGTCAGCAGGCAGTGCCATCTGTGGGACTGTGCCTCTCTGGGCAAGAGGACATCACCATATCCAACCCCCTGTCTTGTCTGGGAACCTGGGAAACCTCATGCCTTGGTAAACTGTCTGAAAATTCAGTCAATGCTTGAGCTTCAATTTTTCCTAACCCAATTACCACAGTAAAATTTTCACATGTGTATTTTGCAAAGAAAGTCATGACCAAAGTAAAAACTCAGAAGCATTAAATACAGAGTAACAAAAGAAACAAAAAAATGGGGGTGGGGGAAAGACACAGTCCTTCATGAAGATGTACTCAGGAACTAGCATTCAGCAAATATTTTCCCAAGGGCCTGACATTGCTGAGGTACCCTGTGATGTTCTTGGATACTATGATGGTTTGGGGCTGCATGTACCCCAAAAAACATGTTCTTAAATGTACTCAACCCCTGTGGGTGTGAACTCTTGTAAGTAGCACCTTCTGATGAGGTTATTTCAGCTAAGGTGTGACCTATCTCACTCTGCATGGGTCTTAGTCCAATTACTGGATTCCTTTATAAGTGGAATGAAATTCAGACAGAGAGAGACAGCTGCAGAGGAAGCAGCCAGAAGCTGAAACTAAAAAAACCTGGAAGAGAAGGGAGAGGCCAGAGGCAGTTGCCATGTGCCTTGCCAGGTGACAAGCTGAGGACCAAGGATTGCTGACAGCCAGCACCAGATTGCCACAGTCTCCGGGGAGAAAGCATTGCCTTGATGATGCCTTGATTTAGGCATTTTTCCTAGCCTCAAAACTGTGAGCTGATAAATTTCCATTGTTCAAGCCAACCCATTGCATGGTATTTGCTTGAGCAACCAAAGGAAACTAAAACGGATTTAAACAGGAAGCATCCAGAATCTCTGCCCTCAAGGCACAGGCAGAGAAGGAAGGCCAGTGAAAAAATTCTAGCTGGTGGGATGAGGGCTGCCCTGGAGGTATTTCCCAGTGCAGTGGGAAAATGAGTAGGAGTTAACTGGGCCACAGGCACACAGGCCTGGGAACAGGTAGAGCTGTGGGGGCAGGGCAGGGTCTGCCCCAGTCTGTCCTAGCTCGGGAAGTGCGGGTGTTGGAGAGGTGTGCTGGCAGAACCTGGGATGCAAAGAGGCTTCAGAATTTGCAGAGGGGCTGGGGTCTGGTGAGGGTAATCCTTGAAGGAATTGAAAGGTCTGCTGGTGTGGAAAAAGATGGCTGGGTGTGCGGCCAAGTCGAGTTAGTAGGCCCTTTAAAGAGTTAGCATGAGCAGTAAGAGAGGCCTGTGCAGTTGGTGAAGGTGGAGGGGAGGGGGAATTAGAGAGACCTGTCGGGATAGAATCAGAAAAGTGGAAAACGAGGGAAAAGGACTAGTCTAGAGTCTGTTCAGTGACATTTAGAACAAAGAGTTATTAAACTCCTACCTCATGACAGATAATGGTGCTGGACTTTGAATACTCAATAGTGGGTAAGAAAAATCTGGTTCTTGCCCTCCTGGAATAGTCAGGTGAGGATGAAATGCAGCCAAATGCCCATTTAAAGTGAAGGGTGATAAGCATGGTGACGGTGGCAAGCCTTCCAGATTTCTGGCCTGGGTATCTGGGGGTTACTACTAGCCAAGGCAGAAAGCCCAGAGGACAGAGAATATAAGGGTTTGGTTATGCGGACTTTGAGCTGGAATATGCAGAATATGAAACAGTATTTCCTACCATCATTAGAAAACAGGAATATTTTCCCATAAAGGAGTCTTCTTAAAGAGAAGAAACAAATATCGAGGAATTTTGTACATCCCCGCTTCTTCTTTTGAGTACGTATTTGAGGAACAATGTTGCCCTCTAGTGTTCAAGTCTATTTCTAGTTCATGATGGGAAGGCTGGAGAAGGAGCCATGTTTGTACCAGAAAGACAAGTTGAGCTTGTTACAGTGGGTCTCTGTGGCATTTTTGTAAGTAAGCCTTTCAGGTTTCATAAATGTGAAAAGATTACTAGTGCTTTCTTTTGGTTATGCTAAATAATCCGTTAATTGGAAAAGACCAGGACAAAGACCTGGAGTCACAGGCAACCTAAAATCCAGTGATAACACGGCCCGGTTTGCACTGTCCTCAGGCATTTGTAAAATATTCAGGGTCCTCCTTGGTTGGTTCAATCGCACATAACACTTCAGCAGCTGGTGAAAAACTCAATTATGCTGGCAGTTAAATTAGGTGCAAGAAAAATATCCTTATTATACTTGAAGTTGAGAGATTGTTGATTCTGAACATGGGTATAAATGAGTTCAGGGCAGGTTGACCAGTGTTTTTGGTAAATCACGAGTGATTCAACAGAAAAAGGCATCTTAATGAAACCTCGTCGATCATTCTCATATAGATGTTTTAAGTTTCTCTTCACTTCAAATATTTTGCTTCTCTTTATTTTGCTGCAGGTGTGCTTGACAGTTAAATAAAAATAATGTATTTTACATGAAGTAAGATATTATACTCAATATGACTAGTTTGGATCTTGGCGTCATTAAAACCATTTTTGCCAAAAACAAATTTACTCTTGAAATTATTTTAACCTTTTTTTTGTTCTCATCTTGTTATGAGTATGGGTCAAATAATTTTTGTTTTGAACTCACTAGGATAATGTCTTTTGGGGAGTAGATGTAAGGAGACTAAAGGAAGGGAAGTAATGTTAGTCTCCATTTTAACTTGAAGAAAAGGTCCATATGAATGACAAACCTGGCACCCTACAGGTAGGGTTGGTCTGCAGTGGGTGGTTCATCCCAGTACTCTCTGGCTTGTGAGAATTTGTGTAGCACAAAGTTTACACCATCAGCAGCCAGACATACCTGGATGCGTCTTGGATTGGTCTCTTTTCGTTGAGGTATTGGGCAAGATATCCAACCTCTCTGAGTCACAGGTTGTGTATATTGGGAACAGAGGTATAATTTACTGTGATGATTGGGCTAGGTTATGGTGCTCAGTTGTTTGCCCAGATACTGGCCCAGCCTGTTACTGTAGAGTTATTTCATGGATAGGATTAGCATCAACCATCAATTGATCTTAAATAAAGGAGATTACCCTACATAATATGGGTGGGCACCACCCAATCCAATCAGCTAAAGATCCTAACAGCAAGAACGGAGGGTTCCAGAACTCAGAAGGATTTCTGCCTCAAGACTTTAACATCAAATGTTACTTGAATTACCAGTCTGCCAGGTCCCTCTAAGGAACTTGGACTCAAGACTGCATGATCACTTTATTGGAATTTCTAGCCTGCATGCAGCCTGCCCTACAGAATCTGGTCTTGCCAGCCCCACAGCCGGGTGAGCCAATTCCTTTATAATCTCTCTTTCTTCCACACGTACACACACACAGACACACACACATATCCTGTTGGTTCTGTTTCTCTAGAGGACACTAACTGATCTACATACCTCCTACAGATGTGAGGATTAATGGGCTAAAGCATTAACACAGTGCCCAGGACAATGAGAATTCAATATGTGTTAACCATTAACAGAGGAGGACACGACATAAAACACACACTATAGAGCCTTTGTAATAGTGAATTTGCTAACACATAAAAAGGTGCTCCTGGATAAAATCAGAATCAATGTTTGCCTTTGGAATTATTTTCAGCCCCCATATCCATATACATTCGAGATCCCCAAATGAATTCTATAACTCAAACTACAGACCCTCCTTCTATCTCTTGCAGGCAAAGCACGCATCATTTTTGTTCTCTGAAACGAGCAACTCATTTTTTTTCTATTCTTTCAGGAATTGTTTTGAAACTTTCGCTGAGAGCTGTGAATCATTTATAAAATTCAGAGTAAACCCTTGCCAAGAGTAAATCTCTTCTTCCTTATGAATATTATTCCTTTTCCTGACTCTTTAAAAACTCTATTTGCCTATAAATTTCTAGTTTATTTATTGTTTTGAATTATCTTCACTAAAATTTTTTTTCTCATAATTAACATTAGAAAAAACTTTCAATTACTTAAAATTTCTTTGGTTGTGTATGGTGGTTTGATGCTGTATGTACCCCAGAATAACATGTTCTTAAATCTAATTCATTCCTGTGGGTATGAACCCTTTGTAAGCAGGACCTTTTGATGGGGTTACTTCAGTTCAGGTGTGGCCCAGTCCAATCAGGATGGGTCTTAATCCTATTACTGGAGTCCTTTACAAGCAGAATGAAATTAAGATACACAGATAGAAAGCCACAGAAAGCAAGAGGCTGAATACCAATGGAATCTGGAAGAGAAGAGGGGACCAGGAGACACCGCCATATGCCTTGCCATGTGACAAGCTAAAGACCAAGAATTGCTGGCAGCCAGCCCTAAAATGCCACAGTCTTCAGGAAGGAAGCATTGCCTTGATGACCCTTGATTTGGACTTTTTCCCTTCCTCAAACTATAAGCGAATAAATTCCAACTGTTTAACCTGACCCATTTCATGGTATTTGCTTGAACAGCCAAGGAAACTAAAACATTGTGATCTTCAGTGAATGAGGGATGAGGTCTGAAGAGGTGGTATCAGCCTCATCTGATGTAATGTGCATCTCCCCTACCGAGCCCATTCTTGGAGCTCATGGGAACTCCAGCACGGTGAGGCATGTGATTGGAAGTGACCATTTCCTGCAACACCAGCCTCAGTGACTCTCTGTATCACTCAGGACTCTTTCAGCTGAAAGTTACAGGAGCACAACACAAATTTGTTAAGCAACAAAGGGAATATTTTGGTTTGAGAAGAGTCTAGAGTAACTGTCATTTTAGGGTTACCTTGATCTAGGTGCTCTAACAATACTGAGGATTTTACCTAGGGCTTTGCAGTTTGCTTCGTGCCCACTGTACGGAATACGCAGTTTTGTCTTCGTTGCTGTGTTTCATGATTCAGTCTCCAGGAGGGCAATGAATCTAATATCGGGGCCCTTCCAGGTTTGTGAACAGACGGTTCCCCAACTCCCAGAAATTTCTTTGAACACTGTTCACTGCCTGCAGCTGATCTTTAGCTTTTGGGTGTCCTAGGCAAGACTGGCTACATAATTTGTGGAGCCCAGTGCAAAATGCAAAATGTGGAGCCCCTTGATAAAAAAGCAAGAAAAGCTGCCACCATTAAAAGCACTGAAATATAAGGCTTTTTCTTTTTCCACAGTCTCTCTCTCTGTCTTTCATGGTGTTTTTTATTTTGTATTTAATGTCACACTCACTTGGACATGGGGATAGACTCCATGTGAGTCCAGACCCTCACAGATGTCCAGAGTCCCACCTGTGACTGGGCAGATTCCCTCTCCTGCCAGCTGCCAACCACTCACCCAATGGGCCATGCCCTGGCTTGGAGTGAGGACGTCAAGCTCCTTTCCCCACAGGCCTATCGCCCCAACCCACAGTAGATGAGCTGCACCTAAGGGATTATAATCTCCATGCTGGGATGTGCTCGATACCTAGATTGGGGGTGGGTGAGACGCTGCCTGATGCTCATGGTGCTGCCACCCTGGGGTGAGGACAGCCACACACACCCTCCCCTGCCATCCCTCAGATACTGTGGGAAACATGTACCTGACCCTGTGTCTCCTGCTTCAGATCCCAGTAGAGGAGGTCAGTAGGGGACCAGAACACCAGTAATAAGGGAACTGGGCAGGTGAGGACCTATTCTGGGCAAGTGGGGAGCTGGTAGGAGGTAAGACTGCCCATAAACTGAGCTCCAATCCCCCAGTGCATGCTCCACTGTCCAGGTGGACTTCACTTATAAAATGCAAATTCAAAAATAATGTTAAGAATTTCAAGATGGTGATGTGAGTACAGAGCATTAAACCCTGAGCGTCAGGGCTCAGCACCTACACTGGTTGCATGCATATAATGTTGACCCTGGTGTCCTAGGTTTGTCTTCTTCCAGATTTTCTTCCTCTCAGTTAGGCCCTTTCCATTCTGCATCTACAATTGGCTCTATATATTCCAAGTCATCACCAGTAGAACAAAGGCCCAGGCTTGAAAGAACATCTAGTTTTGCCCAATGTCTTAGTTTGCCTGAGCTGCTTTCATATATACCAACCAATGAGTTGGCTTAAACAGTAAGCATTTATTGACAACGTTTTAGAGGCCAAAAGTCCAAATTGAGGCATTAATAAGAACACCTTTTCTCCCAGAGTGGGTAGCATTCTGGTGCTTGCTGCCAGAAATCCTTGGGGTTCTTTGGCTTGAATCCCTGGTTCCCATCATATGGTGATGCCCTCTCCTTTATAGCTTCTGTGACCTCCCTGTTCTCTTTATA
Source organism: Cabassous unicinctus (assembly GCA_029593785.1). Taxonomy (NCBI): domain Eukaryota; kingdom Metazoa; phylum Chordata; class Mammalia; order Cingulata; family Chlamyphoridae; genus Cabassous; species Cabassous unicinctus. Next base: position 12,788 of record JAQZBX010067075.1, read on the forward strand.
AGGCCTCTAGTAATCTGAATTAAAAACATGTTTAAATTGGGGGAAATAATTCAATCTACCACAGTCCACTTTTTGGACCCCAAAAGACATGATCTTCCTACATATAACATCCCAAATCCTGAAGTTATTTCAGTAGCAACTCTAAGTACAAAGCCTCATCAAAATTGATTACAGGTATGGCACATGCTGGGGCAAAATTCCTCTCCATCTGTGGACCTGTAAAAACTAGAAAACAAGTTATCTGCTTCCCAAATACAGTGGCAGGACAGGCATAGGATAGATATTCCCATTCCAGAAGGGAAAAATTGGAAGAAAAACAAGGATTGTGGGTCCCAAGCAAACCTAAAACCCGGCAGGGCAAACACCATTAGATCTTAAGGTCTGACAGTCATCTGTGGCTTGATGCCTTGTCCCCCAGTCCTGCCCCACCCCCTTCAAGTACTGGCAGCAGTCACATTCTTCTGAAATGCTGGGGTCTATGCCCACCCTCTCCTAACACTGGAGGGGCAGCCTCTCTCTGTCCGAAAACCAGGGTGTAGGTTCCACCCTGTCCAAGCATTGGGATGGCAACTGAACTCTCCCTGAAATACCTGGGCATATACCCCACTCTCTCCAAGATTTGAGGTGGCAGCTGAACTCCCTGAATGGGGTGGAAGCTGTGTCCCCTGTAAGCCCCAGGGGAGATGACCTATGCCTTCCAAGTTCAGGGACGGACCCCCCCGCCCCACTTCTGCAAGCATGGGAGGTCCCTCTCTCTTGGCCTGAGGAGCTCTTTTTTGTCCTCAGCTTACATGGTTCTGCCTTTGAAGTCATTTTTCTTTCAATTTGTCCCAACTCTGTCCCTTTCATTCCAGGCTGGTAGTGCTTCTGTTTGTACAAAATTCTAAAAAAGGTGTTGGTTTTCATGATGTTCTAATGGTTCCAAGCCATTAGATAAAAGGATTTTCCATGGATACTTCCTAGACAACTACATTTCCAGTTCCGACCTCCTCTGATATGTCTGACTGGATGCATGTTCATCCGCACACTCTTTGGCAAGTTGTTGCTTAGCTACACTCTCACGAAGAGGCCTGTTCTCTGGGGATGCATCTCCCGGGCTCAAGGAGGGTCCTGATAGAGGACCCTTGTCTCAGGGCATGCTATCTGGATAAGCTTAGAATTTCCCAGATCTTCAATTGTTGGTCCTTTGTGCCTAATAGCTCAGTTCTCAGTTTATCCCTTTCTTCTTGCAGTTTACTATAAGCAGCAAGAGAAAAAACAGGCCACACCTTCCACACTTAGCTTGGAATCTCCTCATCTAAATATCCAAGTTTCTCGTTTACAAGTTCCTCCTTCCATACAACATCAGAACACAATTTCACCAAGTTCTCTGCCGCTTTATAAAAGGATCACTTTTCTTCCAGTTTCCAATACCAAATTCATCGTTTCCTTCAATGCTCTCACCAGAAGTACCTATAACTTCCATATTTCTATCGGCATTCAGTTTATGGCAGATTGTGTATTCTCTAAGACAATACAAACTTTCTCTCCAGCTCTCACATATTTCTGTGCCCTCACCAGGAATGCCTTTAACATCTGTATTAGCCAAAGGGGTGCTGATGCAAAATACCAGAACTCTGTTGGCTTTTATAAAGAGTATTTATTTGGGGCAGAAGCTTGCAGTTACCAGGTCATAAAGCATAAGTTACTTCCCTCACTAAAGTCTGTTGCCACGTGTTGGAGCAAGATGGCTGCTGATGTTTGCTCGGGTTCAGGCTTCCTGGGTTCCTCTCTTCTCGAGGCTTGCCTCTCTCCCTGGGCTCAGCTCCTCTGTTTTCTCTACAAGGTCAGCTGTAGACTATGAGGCTCTCTAGGCTTTGCCTCTCTCCACAAGGCCAGCTGTGAACTGTCAGGCGAATGGCTTGTCTCTTTTCCCGGGGCCTTCTCTCCTTCCTCACCACCAAGCAACTCTGTGTGCTTACTTCCTGGGGCTCCAGCTGAAAACTCCAGCATCAAAAAACTCCAACTCTGTCCTTTGCCATGTCTTTTATCTGTGAGTCTACCCACCCCCCACCAAGGGGTGGGGACTCAACGCTCTACTGATGTGGCCCAATCAAAGCCCTAATCATAGTTTAAGTAAGTAAAAGTAAAACCTCTGAATCCCATACACTCTAATATGCCCAGAGGAAAAGACCAGTTTACAAACATAATCCAATATTTCTTTCTGGAATTCATCAATAATATCAAAGTGCTACAACATCCATATCTCTATTGACAGTATCTTCAAAGCAAACTAGGCTTTATCCATCAAGTGCCTCATAGTTCTTCCATCCTCTACCTATTACCCAATTCCAAAGCTGTTTCCACATTTTCAGTTATTTGTAATGGCAACACTCCACTTTCCAGTACCAAAACCTGTCTTAGTTTGCCTGAGCTGCTATCACACATACCACACAACAGTTTGGCTTAAACAACAAGCATTTATTGGCTCACGGTTTCCGAGGCCTAAAACACATTAAGGCATTGACAGGACCACGCTTCCTCCTGGTGTTCATGGCATTCTGGTGCTGGCTGCTGGCTGTCCTTCGGGCTCCTTGGCTGGTACCTTTGCTTTGCTTCCTATCACATGGCGGTGTCCTCTGCTTCTCAGCCTCTGTGGCTTTACGGTGCTCTTTAGAACACCTCCAGGCCTTATAAATATGTGCTTAGGATTAAGAACATATCCAGGGCTGAAGTCTCTCTTCAGACCTCCTCCACTGGGAGAGCTTCCCAATAAACTTCCTGCCTGCAATCAAAAAAAAAAAAAAAAAAAAAAAAAGAGCACATCTACACTGGGGCACGTGACTCCAGCTCCCACACCAAGCTCTGGCTGTTTCTAGACCCACTCCTTTTGTTGGACTTTGATTTTGTTGAGGGAAAAGGGGGGATTTTCATGAACATTTTGACTTGGACTTTACCTTGCATTGGCTGTTTCTCAGATGCTAAAGAATCCATGGAAAGGAAGACCCAGTCATGTTTTCATTAAAAACAAAACAAAACAGCCTACAGTTGTTGTCTGGGGTCTGGATGAGTGAGGTAGGAAAGAATTATCACCACAGTTTAGAACATGCACCATTGCCTTCAAGTGCTCAGAGCCTAGTTCACTTGTAAGGAAAGAGGGAAATGAAATAAATTTCTAAGCTATTCTGACACTTCCTTTTGATTGTCATCTCACTTTGCTTTTTTTTTTTTTT
>JAQZBX010067076.1:0-16004 GCA_029593785.1 Cabassous unicinctus
GTTTGACTCCATTTTGCCAGCAATTAAATTGAAAGCCTGAGAAATGGGTAATTTCATGAAGGTTGGAAAACAAGTTCTCTTTAGTGGACTCTAGGTTAAAAATATGATTTATGCAATGTTACTATAATCCATTTGTCCTGAAATAGGTCAAATAAAGTATGTACACTATACAATAAATAAAGCTTAATTCTTAAAGAAGTAATGAAAACTAATCATTATTGAGGAGTTTCCACAGGCCAAGTATAACACCAAGCACTTTAACACGGACCATCTCATTTAATGTTCCCAATAGCTGTATTATATAGGTATTATTATTAATATTTCATTACAGATGAGAAAATTGAGACCTAGAAAGATTAATTAAAAAGTCCAAAGTCACATAGTTAATAATCTTCAGGGGCAAAACTTGAAGCCAGGCAGTTGGAACAGAGAGGCAATATCCTTAGATGATATAATTCTGACATCTGTTCACCAACCTCCACTTAAGCCATTTGGCAAATTAGCACATACATTACAATTCTTTTAAAACTAATGACAAATGCCCAGGTCTACCCAAAGCTTGAAACTGGTAGGTACTTTTTGTATGTAAAGTACTAGAACCGTGACTGATACCTAATAAATATAGAGTAAAATTTCTCTAATTCTTTTCCACATTCACAAACTTTCCCCAGTAATTAATCACACATGGGCCATGATTGACTAGAGAGGTGGTGTCTAGTAGCCTAATCTCATATCGAAAGAATTAAGAATGATTTAGCTAACCTTTTGGCCAAGGACTGGATATGTGTGAAGGTATTATCTTTTATTTCTCAATTTTGGTAATTCTCCTTCAGGATGAAGTTAGATGCTAATTAGATAAAGAGGTTAGAAATTGAAAGAATCTTGATTGTCTTAGTTTGCAAAGGCTGCCAAAGTAAAAATACCAGAAACAGGTTGGCTTTTATAAAGGGTATGCATTTGGGTTTAAAAACTTACAGTTCTGAGGCTGTGAAAATGTCTAAATCAAGGTATCATCAGAGATTCATTCTCACCAAAGGTCGGCTGCTAGCAGACCCTGGAACCCTGCTGCATGGTAAAGCAAGAGACCCAACTTGGGTCATGCCTCACTGATATAGTCCAATCAAAAGCCCTAAAGGGATATAATCAAGTGATCTAATCAAAGGTCTATAAACTGAATTTAATGCAATCAAACAGGCCCACACCCACAGGAATGGATTAGTTTAAGAACATAATCTTTTCTGGGATTCACAAAATTCAAACCATTAATCATTTTTACATGGTGGCCAGAAAGCATGGATTCAAATCCTAATGGCTGCATGATCTTGGGAGAGTCACTTTACAGCTCTGCTTTATTTCTTTATTTGAAAGCAAGGAAAGCAATGGCATCTCATAATGTCATTCTGAAAATCAGCTGGGTTTACAAATGTAAAGTGCCTTAAAAAGTGTTAGATAGAATGCCAGCATTACATAACTGCAAATTCCTTATTTTTATTATGTTTTTAGCACTTTAAATAAAAGTTATTAATTATGTATTGATAAATAACACATCCATCATTTCAAAATGTTATTCCCAAATAGACTTGCCATGTGACCCAGCATTATCATTGCTAGGTATATACCCAGAAGAACTGAGAGCAGTGACATGAATAGACATCTGCACACTTATGTTCATAGCTGTGTTACTCATTATGGCCAAAAGTTGGAAACAACACAGGTGCCCATTATTGGATGAATGGATAAACAAATTGTGGTGTATATACACAATGGAATATTATGCAGAGATAAGAAGAAATGAAGTTATGAAGCATATGACAATATAGATGAACCTGGAGGACGTTATGTTGAGTTAAGCAAGCCAGACACAAAAGGACAAATTCTGTATGATTGTCGTATTAGGACCTAAATGTATATATAAATTCATGGAGTTAATAATTAAAATATAGGTCACCATAAAATAGAAAGAGGGTAGAGAATGGAAAGATGATGGTTAATCTGTGCAGAATTGTTTAAAAGATTATTTGTAAATCTTTGGAAATAAATGGAAATGGTGAGAGCACATCATGCACATTGCGACTAGCAGAGATATTATATGGCTACGACAGTGGTTGAAAGGCAAAGCCTAAGGACATTTATATTACTAGAAGAAAAGTTAAGAAGTATAACATGGGACTGTATAACATAATGAAACCTCATGTAAAATACAAATATGGGTGATATTGCATATACAAGACCACTTTTACAAAATATAAATACAAATAAATTAGAGAGAAGGAAACAAAATGTGTATGGAGAGGAAGCATAGAGAGATTGAGAGGTGATGAGTTTTGTTTGTTTAGTTTTTGGGTTTTTTTATTATTATTATTATTATTACTATTATTACTGGAACAATGAAAATGCTCTAAAAATGATTGAAGTGTTGAATGCACAATGATGTGATTATACTAAATACCATTGATTGTACACTTTGGATGGATTTATGCTTTATTAATATGTATCAATAAAATTGATTTGTTAAAAAATGTTATTCCCAATATAATCAAGAACCTTGATAATATATTTGATATTATAGAATATTATAGAAATATGTAAGTTATTTTATTTCTGTGAAAAGAGTAAAACCTTCAGTTGACTGTCTTAATATTGTCTTTAATGTTTAGTGAATGAAAAGAGGAAAATTTTATGACTGATGTGATATCTCTTGGGAGTCAGAATTGGCACATTGGTAATATTATTGTATTTCTAGCATGAACATCTGAACCATATTAAACTTTACACATTTTACACCATGCCAGCTTAGCATTAATGCTAAAACAATTTGAAATATGAAAATTTCAAGTGAAAAAGTGTGAGTTTATTTCTCAAATTTGTACAACTTCAAAATGGCCATTGTGGCTTCTTTTTATTTTGATCTGAAGAAGGGAGAATGATCAATAGGATGTCCTGGGATTTAATTCACTAGCTCAAGGTCAGAGTTTCTCCTGCTGAAATTGTTCTTTGACTTTATCTATGCATCCGGGGACTTATACTATAAACCTGGAGAGAGAAATGAAAACTTTACCATGTTACTAATATCTAGGAATTTGAGAACATGAGGCTGCAGACTTGTTGACATGTTCATTAAAAGATGAGACAATGGGAAGGAAGGATTATTTCTCCATTCAAGTGAAGAAACTGTGAATCATCTCAGAGACTGTTAGAGACCCAGAAAGCAGCATCAAAAGCATAACCACAGAAGCCACCCTGCTTGACCAGGAATCTGTATCAGTATGCAGCTAGAATGGAGAGCAAAAAAGTTCAGCAGTTGTTAAAGGCAAAGTCAAGATAGTTGTTAAAAAAAAAAAAGGAGTGCTACAAGTTCATGGGCAAATGCAGCGCAAAGGAAATGGAAGGTTCTGTATTATAGTCAAGAAATTAAATTCCCAACCACATTAATTTCTACATTCTCAGACAGATAATTGGGATTAAAATGAGCTGCCTAAAAGGAAATGTGATGCAGTGGTAAAAACCACATTTTGATGAGTTCAAAGGCTGGTTTAGTGGTTTGATAGAGTCCTCATTTGTAAAACGAGTAAGATGATAATATTGACCTCAAAGGATTAATTTACAAAAAGTTACTAAGTTCATGTTATTATTTCTGTTCCTACAATTCTGAGGATGAGGTCAAGCCAAAACAATGTTAAATTCTTATTATTCTGTTGAAAGGAATAATTTGTCTAAACTAATATTCAATGAATAAATATTCCTTAGTAGCCAGAGATGACACTGTGCTACTTCTAGACGAGAAACGGTGATTAACACAAATCTCCTGCATAAAAAGTGATGCAATGTAAAAAAGATGAACAATAACAAAAACCAAAAAAATGGAAGAAGAAAGAAATTAAGAATATGAAGATCTGAATTAAAACCTTGCTCCTATTAATTATTATCAGTTAACAAATCACATAAATGCTTCTGGTATCAATTATGCCATTTTTTCAAACAAAAGGTGTTAATAATAATTTCTTTAACTCACTGATCTAAAAAGAAATGATGTATATGTAGAGTGAGTTGCTACATGGTAAGTTGTGGGAACACAGGTTCAGGCACAACAAAAAATTCCTGCAAATCACTTCTCAATACCTATACAACACAAATCGTCCAAAAGAGCAGAGCAAGAGGTCCCATCATGACCAGTCTCTTGGGGAGGCCAACTGCTTGGGTCATGGTCATTGGATGTCAACTCCATAAGCCTCGCTTTGCATAGGAGAGGAAAAACACCTATACTGCCTCAGGGTGGGTATTTATATGCTCACTAAGCAAAAAACATGTTTCAAGCTATCTTTGTACAGAGTTTCCATCCTGGCAAGCAGCTAGGGCTCCTTATTCCTGGTTTCCAGGTTTAAGGTATGATCAGGCTACTCCAGTAGACCTAACATCTCCCCTTGGCTGTGGAATAGAAGCATATTGAAATATTTGGACATGATAGAAAAGGAGTTGGTGTATGGGGGATTGGAGGTGTTGGGAAGGTGAGGTGTGGATAGGCAAGGGCTGGGAGATGGCCCTTAGGTCTGTCCATGACTTCCCCAGATATATATAAGTTAAATTTACAAATGTCATACGAGTATAGATATTACTTCAATAATTGATATTTTATAAACAAAAGAGTATTTATTGAATCAGCAAACAGATTTTAATTGTTTAAGGCATTGTAACAAAGAAAAGTTTTAATTAATTTGTCAAAAAGAATTTTCTTATATACAATTTGGCTCTTTATAATTTTTTTAATGCTATCTATAATAATTTGAATTTTTTGATCATTTGATAATTACTGGAAAATTTGTTTCTATTCAACTAATATTTACTAAGCATAAAGTATTATGCAGAATCAAGGCATTATAACAGCTATAGACGTGAACCACACAATAGTACTGCCTTGTAACAGCTATAGACATGAACCACACAATACTACTTTATAGTCTAGAGAGGATCCAAGTGTCCCGGAGCACAAACATGATGCGCTCAGTATCATCAGCAATGTATTAGCCATTGTTTTAGCTTCTTAGGCTGCTTAAGCAAATACCATGAAATGGTTTTGCTTAAACAGAATTTATTAGCTTACGTTTTGAGGCTAAAAGAAAGTCCAAATTAAGCCCTAATCAAAGCAATGCTTTCTCCCCAAAGACAGTGGCAATGTTGGGCTTGCTGCCTGTAATCCTTGGTTCCTCCTCACATGACAAGTCACATGGTAGCATTTCCTGGTCTATTCCTTCTCTTCCTGGTCCTGTTTTAGGGTCTTGCATCCTATGACTTTTTTTCCCTTTGTCTAAATTTTGTTCTCTTAAACTGGATTCCAGTAATAAGATTAAGAGCATTCTGATTGAGGTGAGTCACACCTTAACTGAAGAAACCTCATCTAAAGTTCCCAAGTACAGTGGGTTCATATCCACAGGAATGGATTAAATTTAAGACCATGCGTTTTTTTATTGTTTTTTTTTTGGGGAGGGGGTTTACATATAGCTTCAAACCACCACAGCCATTAATAGAGTTGAAATAAGAAAGATATTGCTCCTTGTCTGAGTCTGACAAGGGATTCATGGTGAAAATGGCCTTGAGTTGTGACTTGGAGAATAGATAGGGTTTTTTTGTTTGTTTGTTTGTTTTTTCTTTTTTCTTTTGTTTTTTAGATAGGATTTTAAGAATGAAATAAAAGATGGAGCAAATGTACTGTAGTGCAACAGGACAACTGTAGGACATAGCTCCATGTGAATGAAATTAGCATAGTAGGATTGGAAATCTAGTCGCTTAAAAACCAATTTAGGAATTCAGATTTTATTCAACAGACAATGGCAACAACCCAAGAGAATCTGAGAATATAAATAAATTGTAGAGTGTTTATAAAGACAATATCATTTAAGGAGCAATTGGAGAAGGATGATACCAGGAACAATAAAATAAATAACAGGCTTTGAGATTGTTTGAACAGAATATAAAGATATGTGAGATGAGATACAAGCATGTAAGAATTAAATAACAATTTATCAACAATAATACAAGAGTTGCTATTAGGCTGTGAATAATTTATTTCCAAATGAATTTCTATGAGAATTCCCAGAAGAAAATGGTAATTTGAGTTGAAATGGGTGTGAAATGGACTTCAGTTTTACCTTAGAGAAAGACTGGGGTTGTCAAAAGCAGAGAAAGTAATGTAGGAAAGGAAGCAGGCATTTTCATGATCCTAAAGGGCACTACAATTGCATCTTCAGCCATCAAGCATCCAGAGAATTTTCAGAGTGAAATTTTTCAATCCAAACAGAGTCATAGATTGTTTTTACTTTTTCTTTTTTTTTTAAATTTTGGTCTTTTGTTGCCATAGTTTTTGATAAGTAGATCTTACAAAATCATGGAATTGTGAAAGATCTAAGAATCAAGAATAAGAATTGATATACAACATTATCAAGTTTTAGAAAGAATCATTTAGAGAGGTCAACCAAAATAACATATTTTATTAAATACATAAAGATATTTATTCTATAGATTACCACCTATTTTGAAATCAAGAATAAGTGTAAACTTCAACACACATTTCTGGTCTCAGGTTATATGTCACTGTCTCCTTTAAACCCTTCTCTGACAGATTACATATTCCTGAAATATATTCTTATAAAACCCCATAATTTAACTTTACATTGTTATAATTATAATAAATATATTATTAATATCATTATTTAATAGTAATTTATATCATTAGACTGCAAGCTCCATCTGGTCAGGAATTTGGCATTTTCTTCTGTGCATTACTTTGTACCTGGCACACAAATGGTAGTAAATAACCAATGCTTCCAAGAAAAAAAGAACAGCATATAAGCTATCAGAATGTGGATTATTTACAACCTGTTTTCAAACTCTTACTTCTGGCTATGATATAGTAAATGGTACTGGACTAACCCTCCATAAACAACTATAAACCTGGAAAAACCATTAAATAACTTTTTTTTTTACAAATAGTTAATAATAAACAACATAGGATATTGATCCTTGAGGAGAGAGAGGAGAAACAAAGAAAATTAACTCCAAGTTTGACCTGGATTTGGTCTGAAAATACTTTTGAAGAAACTTCTAAAATCAGGAGCTAGAAATAAAAGTTTAGGGCTACTGAAGCTGTTGGAATTTGTGGGGAAGGAAGTTGTATGGGGAAGGAATTCCACAAAGATTCATGAGAATTCCCCTGAGACTTTGGTCAAATACTCAGCTCCACATGGGTATGATTAAAGTTTATGAAACAGTGCAAAGAACAAGTAATGAGTACTAAACATTCATCAGACAGATAAAATATGGAAAACCATGAGTACTTCTTCAAGACTGGGTGATATTCAGATTCTAACCAGACATGCAAAGTGAAGACTTCTTATTGATCATCCATGGCTTTTAGTAGAGACTCCAGAACAGCACTGATGTAATGACTGCCCTAGACCCGACTATAAGAGCTTATAAGTCAAGCCTGCAAAAGACCACCAAGTAAAAATAATATGTAATGTTAAGGAAAATAAGTAAGGACAAATACTCAGCTCATTAATACTGTAGAGCATACAATAAAAATTTAATAGACATTCAAAGAACTAGTATAATGTATCCCATAACCAAAGAAATAGTCAGAAGAAATTGAACCACTGCTGGGTAAGTCACAGACACACTCAGTGACCATCTTACAGCCATCACCAACCAGCCAAGCTTCTGCCATTTTTTGTGTGAAAATGTTTCAATATGTTTCTATATTGCAGCCTGGGAGAGATATTAAGTCTAATGGAATGGCCTGACCATACCTTGAGCCAAAAACCAGGAGCAAGCAGCTCCAACTTCTTATCAGGGTAGGAATTCTGCATAAAGTTTGTTTGATACATGCTTTATGCTCAGTGGCAGGGCCCACTCCCCCTGGGGTGTATAAATATCATCCTTTGCAGTACAGGCATCCATTCTTTCTGACATGAAGTGGGACACATGGAGCCACCTTCCACTGACCCTGACCTAAACAGTTGGCCTCTGTCTTAGTTTTCCACAGGGCTGCTGAAGTAAAATACCAGAAATGGGTTTGCTTTTATAATGAGGACTTTAGTAGGGGAAAATCTTGCAGTTCCAAGACTGTGAAATGTCCAAATCACAGCACCATCAGAGATTTTTCTCACCAAAGTCAGTTACTGGTGATCCTGGTGTCCTGTCATATGGTGAAGGAAGATGGCAGCCAATCTCTGCTGAGATCCCTGCCTTCCCCTCTAGAATCTACGTACTCCAGTAGCTCAGCTGTGGGCCATCAGGCATAAGGCTTTGTCTCTTTATGGGCCTCCTTTCTCAGTCTCTGTTGCTCTGCTTTCTTCCCTAGTTCAACTGTGGACTATCAGGCATATGGCTTGTCTCTGCAGCCTTGAGCTGCTCCATGGGCCCAGCCTCTCAGGGGCCTCTTTCCCACCTCTGTGCTCTGCTGATTCTCTCAAACTCTCTGGCTTCTCAGCCTTTCTGCAGCTGTAGACAAAACTAGAGTCCACTTTCCCTCTACTTCTTCCTTTCCCTCAAATGGCAAGATCAAAATGGCAGCTTCATTTTCCTGTCTGTCTCTTCCTCTATGTCTCTGTTTATATAGGGCCCAGAAAAAGGGTTGAGACCAAACTTGAGCCACACCTCATTGATGCAGTCCAATCAAAATCGATCTAATCAGGTAATCTAATCACAGTCCATTAACAGAATCTAATACTATCAAAGGCTCTCAAAACAGGGGACAGGCCAAGATGCGATCTCTTCCTTGCTCTTTTGGACCTTTTCTGCTGTGTAAATATTAAAACAGTCATTGACTGAAAGTTTCTGTTGTGCCTGAGCCTGTGTTCCCACAATGTACCATGTAGCAACTTTCTTCACAGATTTTGGTGCAATGAGCAGGGTGTATGTCAAAGTATGGAGTAGTTGATTTTTTGGCCATTCTTTTCATCACTCTTGCATTTTTATTGTACAGGAGTATCTAGAACAACACAGGACTCATGGATTTTGGACAAAACTGAGAGGTCACTTCCACCATACCAGCCTGGTTAGAAGTAACACACAGTTAGGGGATCTGGGACATAGTGCCTCTGTCATTTTGGGGAAGGGTGCTAATAAATAGGACTTTGAGAATCCCTCTGTGAATGCATGGGAGTTGGCTAGATGGTTCTATGTTGAGATCAATGAGGTTGGGACTTCCACTGCCTCATTTACACATGCCTTGCTCATGGTTTCTTATATCTGCTCTCATTCTGGACCAAGCATACTTGCATTTAGGCCACCAAGACTGATATTGAAGTTAGTGTGAGGACAGTCTTTATTCAGGAGACAATTAAACCTAAAGATGGGGACCTGGCAGTGTAAACAAAAAAGTGTGTACTTTTATGGAGAGGGAAGGATGGGATATGAAAGATAGGCATGGACAGAAGCCTGGAAACTATCTCCTCTTATGGCTGTCCTTACTTTATGATGAGGTTGTCCCATCCAAGATTGGATGCAGGAGACTTGGCTGCCTTGAAATCCACCCCCATTCTCCAACAAACACTTAGTCAATTGGAGTTAAGGGAAGAAGAGGCAGGGGATGGGGCTGGGGGGGGGGTGTTGCAACTGAAAGTGTAGCTGCAGACACTCTGTGTCACAGCCTTAGTTTGGATCCTTCAGAGAGTCAGACAAGCATATTCACCTGAATTCCAACTAAGCCTTGCAGTATTGAGGAGGAAGATGTGGTGACACTGTAACAAGTAGATGTTGACCTGTAGCTATTCCACCACCATTGCAGGATTTAGATCCTGACCAGATTCCCATTTTGTTGTGGGATATTGATGACTTTTTTAGAAAAGGGTTTCCTGAGTTGGATGACATGCTGGTCCTGCTCCTTACCCCAAAGCATCCTCTGGAAGATGCAATTGAGTGGGTTCATTGTACCCTTCTTGCCTGTGGAAAAGGCTTCCATACTAGGAGGACAGCCATCATGGACTGACAGAAGAGGCAGATTTGGTGTGCAGTAGATGCATGTGTGTTAATCCAGCAAGTCTTGAGACTGGCAGGATGGGTCAGTGGCCTCCCCTTTGTCTCAGGATTCCCGATCCAAAGGACACCATAGGTCGTATCTCTAATGGAGAACTTTGGGAAAAATATAAACTAGAAGGAGGTCCATGAGTTCAACCAGGACAAATCTGCCACTGCCTGACCCTCACTCTACAATCCCCAGATACAGGTGATAGAAGAGAAGGAGCATCCTGAAGATCTCTTGTCTCTTCCTATGGTCCCGACTTAGTAAACTGTTCCCCAGGAAGGGACTCTTTTACCAAGACTTTACTAAATCAAAAATGGAATAGTGGTGGGTCCAAGGTCCCCAGCCACCCCTGGAGACTGAAGGCATATGCCCCAGGGTGAGTACAATTTTGGGACAATGAACAAACCTTTATGGTGCTCTTGGATATAGGTACCCAGATCACCATCATTCTGAGAGATGCAGAGGGGAGGGATAGCAAATATCATTGGGAAATTCTGGGCATTCAACATGGGTATGGGAACAGGAAGTTACCACTACCCTCTGGGTATGTCCTTTCTGACCTTTAGCTGCCCTTGTTTTGGGGTTTCCTGCTAGGGTGTGCATTATATGAATTGATATCCTGTGCTGCTGCACATCCCAGTGATAACTGCAAGGATACTCTTCCACATATCACCCCCCACCCACTGACATTGTGGAGAACTTTATGGCTGCCTACAAAAGAAGTTTCAGCTTCTATACTCTAACATCTCGCTTATTGGATGGACTGCCCACCTTACACATGGACCCTCTGGAAGCTGAACTCAGCAGTTCCCCAGAAAGGAAACATGGCCTTCTTCTGCTTCCCAGCACAGAGTTTGGGGAAGGAACTCGGCCTTTGCTGCCCATCCATCCTTACACCCACCAGATGAGAATTGGCCCTGAAGGGGAAACCAAGGACACACCACTTGGTACTCTCCTTTTCAGCCATTAGCAGGGAATCATGCTGCTTTTTACCCCATTACACCCTCCACACAATTTCCAGGTTAGAGTTGCCATGCAGAGGGTTGGGATGAAAGAAGTAGGACTAGAAGCGCTTAGCATACACAGGGTAACAATCTATTGGGCTGGATCTGTGGGACCTGACACATACATACTGGAGGTTAGTGGGCAATGCTTATCCCTGGTTGAGTCACCAGGGCTTTTGGCAATGGGCCTGCAATACTTTTGAGGAGTCTTGACAACTCCCATCTACCAGGAAAGAGTGGAAGTGGTCCAGAAGATATGTGTAAGGCACTCAGATCAGTGTGAAAGGGTTGAGATTATAAAGCTCAGGCTAAAGAGCAGAAAGACTGGGTAGCCTTAGAAGGAAAAGACAAATTACTGAAAATAGGCTATGAAAAGTGTCTCCCGTGAGAGGTGGTTGCATGACTAGTCAAGACTAGTTACTGTTACCCAATCGTGTTTTCCACAGATTTGACCTGACAGCAACCTGGAAGGAAAACAACATTATCTAAGTGACCCAGGCCATCACAGCAACAGGGAACCTGACCAATTGTTGGATCTGCCATCTGACCCCTAGCTCCCCTTCCCCTCTTTGTCAAGTCTGAATTAATACTCTCAGAACTGATTTTCCCTGCCTCATGCTTAAACTAACATTAGTAAGTCGTTTGTTTATACACTGTGACAAGGACAATGGTACAGCCATTGACTGTGCAATCTATTCCAAACTATTGGACAGCATATCAGAATGCAACAATGACTGAAGTAATGAAACTGGCAAATGACTGAGTCATTGTTCGAATTTATCTCAAGAAATCATGATTTTACAGGAGAGACAATCATTCTGGATTTGCCTCTTTTGGCAGATCATTATTGACCTGGCTGGGAGTAAGTGCCAATGCAAAAATCATTAAATACTCTAGCCAAAGTTGTGTTTGATAATCACAAATTTGGCTAAAGTGCTGAGCCTTAGACTTCCCCCTAGTCCATGAAGGAGGCATATGTGCTATTGCTAATACCTCCTGCTATACGTGGGTTAATACCTCAGGGGAGGTGGAACAGGAGGTGACTAAAATCCAACAGAAAGGCTTCAGGTTATAAAATATCTGTATGGGACCTCTTCAACTGTCTCTCAGGGGATAGGGGTAAATGGATGCCACCTGATCACCCCGCTTGGAATAATGGTATGTATAAGTGAAGACCTCCTAATGTGCTGCTGCCACTGGTATTAGAAAATTTTGCTGTCAATCCTGTTGAGAGCCATGAGATGGTAGGCCTGACCCTGGCCCATCTCCACCTTTGTGTCTGAGGTGGGAGGTAGACTTATGTTGTGGCAGCTAATATGAAGGATTAAGCCAAACTTGATAGAGAGGACAAGGGGTGGACTGCTAGGGAAGTCATGGTCATGTTCAGAAGCCATCTGCCAGCCCTTGCCTACCCCTCTCCTTTTCTTTGTGAGCAGATGTTTCAATATGTTTCCATATTGCAGTCTGGTAGAAACATTAGGTTTAATGGAGCAGCCTGACCATACCTTGAACCCCAAACTGGTAACAAGCAGCCCTAGTTACTTATCAGGTCAGGAATTCTGCTCAAAGTTTACTTGATAAATGATTTTTGCTCAGTGGCAGGACCCACTTTTACTGGGTTGTATAAATATCCCGCCTTCTTAAGTACAGGTGATCTTCCTCTCGATCATGAAGTGGGATGTGCAGAGTCACCATCCACCAACAGGAGCAGTTGGCCTCCCTGGAGGAATAGTCATGATGGGATTTCTTCCCCTGCTCTTTTGGGCCCTTTGTGCTGTGTAAGTAATAAAACAGTTATTTTCTGAAAATCTTTGCTCTATCTGAATTTCTGTTCTCACTAAGCACATTACATGTAGCAGACTCATGATAAGAACTCACTCCACACCCAGAAATTACATTACCAAAGAAAAGATCAGAGAACCTTAAAACATAACAATAGATTCTATCCAAAATGAACTAGAGAGATAAACTTGGAAAAGACTTTAAAAATGCACAGAATCTTAGTGACCTCTGGGACAATATCAAGCATTCCAACAAATGTGCAAATAGATTCTCAGGACTGGAGGGGAATACAGAAACAATAAATTTGAAGAAACCGCAGCAAATTATTTTCAAATTTGATAAAACTTCTTAAATTCACATATCAAAGGACACCCAAACAGGATAAACACCTATCAAAACAAACAAAGAAGCAACCAAGCAAAAAACAAACACCACCAAGACACTTCGGAGTCAAATTGCTGAAAACTAGTGATAAAGAGAAAAATCTTAAAAGGAGCTAGAGAAAAATGGCACATTACATGTAGCAGACTCATGATAAGAAAAACACTAACTTCTTATCAGAAAAAATGTAACCCAGCAGAAAATGGAATGGAATCTTTAAGTACTAAGTGGTAGTGCTGTCAACTTAGAATTCTATATTCACTGAACAAATCATTTTAATGTGAAGACAAAATAAAGACATTGTCTGGAAAACAAAAACAAAAACTGAATTCTTTGCTTATAGACCTGTTGTATAAGAAATATTAAACACAGTTCTTAGGTTGAAGGAAAATGGTATCAGATGGAAACCTGGAATGAAGAATATTGAAAATTGAAATACATGGGCAAACATAAAGAACATTTTTCTTTCATTTTATAATATATTTTAAAGACACTGTACTGTTTAAAACAAGATTAATAACAATGCATTGTATGGTTTATGAAATATATAGGCATGCAATTGTGACAGCAGTAGCACAAATGATGAGAAATGTAAATGGCTGTATATTGTTATAAGCAACTTTTATTGTATGTGAAGAGTGAAAGACGTATACATACACAGAATGCAGAGAAAGGTGAATGATAGAGATAAAAATGGAGTACTGAATAAACAGTCAACTAATCCTAAGAATGAATGACAGGGGAAAAATAACCCAGAACATATGGGACAATAGAAAACAAATAGATGGTAGGCCTAAAGCCAACAGATCTATAATTGCACTAAATTTGAATGCACTAATGACTCTAAATAAAAGGCAGAAATTATTAGAGTTGATAAAAAAGCAAGATTCAGCTGTATGTTGTTTATAAAAGATACACATCAAATATAAATACATAGATATATTAAAAGTATAAGATGGAAAAGGTACTATTTTATGGATTGGTAGAATGCTTAATTTCATATGATAATATAAAAGAAATAGACTTTATGATTAATTCAAAAAGACATAAAAATCCTAACTGTATGTGAACCTAATAACAGAGCATCAAAATGCATGATGCGATTTGTAGAATTGGTAAGTTATTTCCAAAATTCATACGAAAATTCAAAGGACATAGAAAAACCACAACTGGAAAAAGAAAAGAGCAAGTGGGAAGATTTGCTTACATTATTGGTTTCAAGAATTAGAGAGGTATAGTAAACAGTAATGTGTGGCATTTTTGTAGAGATAGATAATTATATCAATGGGACAAAATAAATAACAACAAACCCACTCATACAGAAATTGATTTTTGACAAGGTTGATGAAGGAAATTATTAGGGAAAGTTTTCTATATATATTAAGGAAAATGAATCATAACCTATATCTTGCAACATGCACAAAGTTAACTTTATGGATCATAAACCTATATATAAAACCAAAAATGATGTATTTTCTAAAAGAAAAATGAGAGATCTTGCCACCTTGGGGTTAGCAAAAATTGCTTAGACAGGACATATAAGGAATTGTCCTTATTAAAATAATAATATGAATTTCATCAAAATTTAAAACTTCTGCTCATCAACAAACATGATTTTCTCCCACAAATTGTAAATGTTTTCTGCAACTCAATAATAAAAGTCAAACAACCCAATTGTAAATAACCCAATTTGAATAGGCTATTCACAAAATATTGGAAATAGAAAAATATCCAATAAGTATATGAAAAAGCATAAAGGTTAATATGTACCAATTCTATAACCTTTCTAGGTATTTATCCAAAAAAATATACAGAAAAAAAAACCTTACACTTGAATGCATTCTTCTAAATATATATATATAAACATTATCAGTGGTACTGCTCTGGATTGTGGAATTATGATTGTTTTTCTCTTTTTAGCATTATTTTAGAAAATTAATATATTTCAAGGTATTTCTTTACTTTCTTCTAATTTTACCACTGGAGATGAGTGAAATATGGGAGAAGGGTCATTTGTCAGTCAATGATAGCACAGTTAGTAAGTGACTCCCCAAAGATCTTTCTTGTACAATTTCCATAGTCTTATATAAGGTTAGCATAACATATTTTGAGAAACTACTGATTTCTGTGACATTAATGGGAAGAAATATTAGTAAATCCTATCAACATTTTGTGAAGCAAGTGTTATTAATTCAATTGAAGAAATAGAGAAAAATGAGTATCAGAGAAGCCACTAAGTAATTTCTATAGTAATTGGTAGATCCAAGATTAAAAAAAAATAAAGGCCAACTAAATGAAACTCCATCCATGTTTTCTTAGCTCTACCATACTGTTCCACTACATCATGCTTTTAATAATTATTAATATTTTTTAAACCTTAAACAGTACTCTCCTTAAATCCCCTACTTGTTGGGGTAGGGTTGGGTAGATGAAAGTAATTTTAGTCAATTCTATTTTAAAACTTTTCTTATAGCATCATTTAAACTCTCACTTAATTTAGTGTCTGGGATGAATTGCTTGGTTCTTTACAAATATTGTTTCTTTCTCCTTTCTTTGATATGGAGGAAGAGGTTTCTAATTTATCAATATTCACAGGACCTTCACTGATCTTTTCCTTGGTAGCTAAATTGGTATAACCCCTAACCTGTGAAACTGGTTCCACCTGAATTGTATGGTGCTATATGTGGATATCCTTTGTTAGAGGCCATGGTCCCACACTTTTGCTACAGGTATGGAAGTTCCAGCCCTTGGTGGTCTATTTGTACTAACTCCACGGTCTAACATGCTCCCTGTGCTTCCATGGGACCAGGAAGCATTTC
>JAQZBX010067077.1:0-15981 GCA_029593785.1 Cabassous unicinctus
CATACCAATAATTTCTGTTATATTTCTTTTTAAACTTTCAAATTCTTCTTTATGCTCACACATTGTTTTCTTAATATTCTTTACGTCTGTATCCATATTTTCCTTCATCTCCTTGAATTGATTTAGGGATTTGTTTCAACTTCTTTGGTTGTTCCAAATTCTGTGTCTTCTCTGAAGTTTTAACTTGTTTCCTTGACTGAGCCATATCTTCCTGTTTCTTCACATGGCTTGTGAATTGACTCTGAAGGGCAATTTCTTCCTCTTGCCTAGGGTTATATTGTTGATTGGCTTTGTGGTAAAGCTCTTCTTTGATGCTTGGGCAAACTTATTCTGAACCTTGCTAGTAGCCCATGTTTAACTATTCAGATTTTCTCAACTCTTCTGCACTTGATTCTTGCCCTGGATATGTGGTTCAATTTTTATGATTTCCTTTTTGCATGTAATTGTTTCACCTCAAGGAGAAAGCTTCCTTTCTTCTGTTCCTTCCCTGGGAATCTTTGTCTGTTCTGCTTGGTTTCATGTAGAATTTTTCCCCAGCTCCTTTGATTTGTTTAAATTCTTTCTTACTCAGTGTCCCTTTTTCCTTACAATATTCAGTTTTGGGACCTGTCTCGTCTTACAGCAGTCCAGTAACACACACACACTCCTTTTTTTTTCTGTGAGGTTATTCTCCCTCAGGTTTTTTCCCTTTCAGGGTATCCCACCCCAGGGATCCAGATGTCTTCTATCAGGGAAATTCCGTTTTGCATTTAAGTGGTCCAGTAATCAAAGATTGGATTGAATGTGTGCACCTCTTTTTTTTTTTTTTTAGTAAACTTTATTTCAACTTCAAAAATTAAAATAACAGACAAAAGGAAGTTTAACAAATTAAGGAAGCATTACTCCAGAAAATTCTGTCCAGAGACATTCATCTCATTTAATCCTAAAAACAAACTGAATTGTTTCTCCAGTGTTCAGAAAGATGCATAAACGAGCACAGGTCGATTAAGAGACATGACCAAAGTCTCCTTGTTAATGAAGAAAATGAAGAAAAAATGCTTAATCATATTCATATATCATAAAACTAAACCCCATATTATTTTTCTTTGACCTTTAACATTGGTATAGTAGCTTCTTGACCTTTCCTACAAAAATATTACAATATTACTGTTAACTATAGTCTGCAAGTTATATTAGTTGTATTTTCCCACATATCACCATATTCTTAACACCTGGTATATTAGTCAGCCAAAGGGGTGCTAATGTGAAATACCAAAAATGGGTTGGTCTTTATAAAGGGTATTTATTTGGGATAGAAGTCCACAGTTACTAGGCCATAAAGCGTTAAGTTTCTTCTCTCACCAAAGTCCATTGCCACGTGTTGGAGCAAGACAGCTACCGACGTTTGCCAGGGTTCAGGCTTCTTGGGTTCCTCTCTTCCCAGGGCTGTTTCTCTCTGGGTTAGCTCTTCTGTTCCTCCACAAAGTCAGCTGTAGACTATCAGGCGAACGGCTCACTTCTCTTCTCCTGGAGCCTTCTCTCCAACATCAAAACTCCAACATCAAAACTGCTTCTCAAAGACTGCCGCAACTCTGTTCTTTCTGATGCCTTTTATATTTTCTTCCCCCACCCACCAATGGGTGGGAATCAACGCCCTGCTGACCTGGCCCAGTCAACGCCCTAATCATAACTTAATCATGTCCAGATTAACAGATCAGTTTACAATCATGATCCAATTATATTTTTGGAATTCATAATTACATCAAATTGCCCAACGGCTACACCTTGTAATAGAAAAACATTATTATACTTATATTATTAACCACAATCCTCATCCACCAACAAAATCACTGTTATACAGTCCCTAAATTTTCCTATAGTTTTCTTTCAATTAGCAATAACCTCCCTAGACTACCCTTTTCAGCCACAATCACCTTTATATATCAGCAATGTTTGTTATACTCATTGTAATGTGCTACCATCAACTCCATCCATTACCACATATTTACAATTGACCTTATTAAACATTATACATACATTAAGCATTAGCTCCCCCTTCTCAACCCACATTCTCTCTCCCACTATCCTATATTCTATACTCCAACTCCATAAGTTTACTCATCATATTTAGCTTATATCAGTGAGACCACACAATATTTGTCCTTTTGTGTCTGGTTTATTTCACTCAACATAATGTCCTCAAGGTTCATCCATGCTGTCATGTGCTTATGCAGTCATTTCTTCTTACAGCTGAATAGTATTCCATCATATGGATATACCACATTTTGTTTATCCCTTCATCAGTGGATGGGCACTTAGATGGCTTCCATCTTTTAGCAATTGTGAATCATGCCACAATGAACACTGGTGTGCAAATATCTGCTTGTATCCCTGCTTTCATTTCTTCTGAATATATTCCTAGTAGGGGGATTGCTGGATCATATGGCAGTTCTATATTTAGCTTCCTAAGGAACTGCCAAACCATCTTCCACAGACGCTGTACCACTTTACACTCCCACCAATGGTGAAGGAGTGTTCTTATTTCTTGATATCCTTTCCAGTATTTGTAGTTTTCTGTTTTTGTTTCTGTTTTTTTTTAATAATGGCCATTCTGTAATATATTAAATGATATCTCATTAGAGTTTTGATATGCGTTTCCCTAATAGCTAATGATGTTGAACATCTTTTCATGTGCTTTTGGCCATTTGTATTTCCTCTTTGGAAAAATTTCTGTTCAAATTTTTTGCCCATTTTTTAATTGGGTTGCTTGTCTTTTTGAGATTG
Organism: Cabassous unicinctus; assembly: GCA_029593785.1. Classification (NCBI taxonomy): domain Eukaryota; kingdom Metazoa; phylum Chordata; class Mammalia; order Cingulata; family Chlamyphoridae; genus Cabassous; species Cabassous unicinctus. The sequence goes on from JAQZBX010067077.1 coordinate 2,764, forward strand.
AATTGTGTAATCTCTTTATATAACATGAAAATCAAACCCTTGTCAGATATGTGGTTTCCAAAGATTTTCTACCATTGAGTAGGCTGCTTTTTCACCTTCTTAACAAACTTGTTTGAAAGACAAAAGTGCATAATTTTGAGAAAGTCCCATTTATCTATTTTTCCTTTCATTACTCATGCTTTGGATTAAGGTCCCAAGGAACCACCACCTACTCCAAGATGTTTCCCTGCATTTTCCTCTAGGAGTTTTATGGTTCTAATTTTTTATTTAGGTCCTTGATCCATTTTGAATTAATTTTTGTATAAGGTGTGAGATAAGGGTCCTCCTTGTTTTGGACTTTGTGAGTCACATGCCATTCCCCTCCCCCCACCCCCAACAGAACATGAGTCCTTCTAAGTCAGAGAGTGTCGCTTGTTCATTGTTTTGGTGGGAAGCAGGCGCTCAACTGCTTGAGCCACATTTGCTCCCCTAAAAGGATGTTCTAGGTTCAAACCCCAGCTCTGCTGCTTCTTCCTGACATGTTATATAACCTCTCTGAGCCTCAGTTTCCTCATCTGTAAAATAGGAGTAAAATAGTGCCTAACTCATAAGGCTGTTGTATTAAATGAATAAACATATGAAATAGCTTAGAATACTCCCTGCCACAAAGTCAGAAGCATTTATCATTTTATGTCATGGAATCTCCCTGACCATCTGGAGCATCCTCTGCCCTGTGAATGTCACTAATAATCATGTTCTTCCAATTCACCAATAGCCTTTTCTGACACCGTTTTAACAAACCCTTGTCTTAGGAGACAGCAAAAGAGAAACCCAGGGGACTGAGGAGGGGGAAAATAAAAATGCCTTTATTAACAGTTTTAACCAGGAACATTCACCAACCCCCTCTGTGGCACCACAGAAGTTATGGGAGACCATTTCTTTAGATAAAGCATGCAATTGTTTATACAATAGCAGAGCTGAGTGTCCAGGTGCCCAGTTCAAGATTCTTTTCCCATTATCTTCCTGCACGCTCTCTCTCTCCTGCCTGTCTGCAGGAGGTCAGTGGGTAGAGTGGGAGCCCTATCCTGGAGGCTTTCCAAAAAAGCCCAGCTCAGGTTTGGGGCTCAAGTCACAGATGATCTTGGAACTGGGCAGCCAAGGCGACTCAATCATTTCTACACATCAGTCGCCAGAGGGCAGAGCATCACCACAGGAATTCATGAGGCAACAAAATATGAGCTCAGCCCAGTTGTCCCAGAGACCATCCTCCAGAAAGCCTGCCAATTAGCTCTTCCCAATTAAGCTTCCAAGGGGTTGGCCCAGGATCTGCGAGATCAGTTTAGGATTACAGACATTCTGCCTGCCCAGGAGCCTTACCTCAGGCCACGCCCATGCAGGAATTCTTGCATTCCTGTCCTGGTACCTTTAGCCTGTATAAGGAGAAAAGGGAGCAAGCCAGAGGAAGGGGGTGGGGGTGTGGGAGGGGCAGACAGTTATCTCACCCTGGCTTCCCTGGATATTGAGCATGTTACATTGTTTGTTTATTTGTTTTTAACTTTTTATAGTAGTAATGTATGCAGCTCAAATTTTCCCATTTTAACCACTTTCAAGGGTATATTTCAGTGGTATTAATTACATTCACATTATTTTGCTACCAACATCACCATCCATTACCACAACTTTTTCATCACCTCAAACAGATACTCTGCACTCATTAAACAATAACTTTCCCCCACCCCTATGCCTTTTTTTTTTTTAGGAGGTCCTGGGGATTGAAGCTGGGACCTCGGGAATGGGAAGCAGGTGCTCAACCACTGAGCTACAGCTGCTACCCCCACCCCATGCCTTTTGACATTTTGATACAAAGGAATTTGATACAAAAGAAAGGAAAGGAGGGCAAATGAAGATAAGGAGCTAGTTCACTCCTTTCTGTTGCTGCTAGAGTTTCACATTTTAGACTCCCTTAGGGCCTTGGCTCAAGGTAGAGGGCCCACATCAGGGCAGATTTCAACGTAGAGCATTTGGGCAGTTCTTCATCAACTGGCATAAAGTCTCATAATTCCTAACTAGTGTCCCCATCTTCTCAACCCTCCTCACTTAATTAACTTTCAAGTCCTGTTGATCATGGAAAGAAAAGTCAGAGTGGGGTTTGGCAGGATGAGGAAGTAACAGAAGTCTCTGCACTCCAGAGACGCTGTAGAGACCTGCTAGGTGGGATCATCTACGGCCCCTGGAGAGTCCCAGAGTGATCTCCACACACACACATGGCATAACTTCCTGGCTTCACCATCACTTCTAGAACAGACATTATGGGAGAATACCCTCACCTCAGGCAGACATAGGGTAAAGAGTCCTGGACTAGGAAACGGAGCCTGGTCTCTAGTTCTGTTTTTTTCCTTCTCTTGTCTTTCTACTGTGAGCAAGTTACCAAGCAGGTCCAGGCTTTAGTTTCTCAGATTTGAAAATGACCATCCCTCATGAAGGGCAGTCCCTGCTGGGAAGGGAGAAATTTGCTTGTTTGTTTTCAACCTTGAATTTGTCTACCATTTCTAAATGACTACTTCTCAAGCCTTAGAAATGTATTTGAATAAAGAATGAGAAACCAAGATTTGCTAATGAAGGTTATCTGCCAAGGTCATGGAAAGAGTGTTGAAATGTCAGGTTAGTCGCTCTCAGACACACACACACACACACACACACTTAGCTTCTCTTGGCACAGGAAATATAGTACATCTGGAATATTGTTGACTGCTCTGCAATCACTGCACGTTTAATACATTACAAGCCTGCTATGCAACTCCTCTTGTTGAGATAATCACCTTTAGCAAGGTCTCATGAGAAAATCTCTGGCAGGCAGTTATGAGAGCAGTGTTTTAGTCATATTTATGCCCACCTCACCTCCAACAAGCTTTTGGGTCATATTTTACCATACCACCTTGTGCAAATTACTTATGCTCTATGGTTGTCATGATGTATATAAGTATTTTTAAATTGGAAGTCAGAAGAAATTCTTTCCTCCTACTTCTTCTCTAGGTAATCCTTCCTTTCTCTTTTTCCTTCCCCTCCACAACCCTGCAGCAGTATTCTTACACTCCAGGCATTCTGAATTACTTGTCGTCCCTGGTCCAGTCCTCAATTCTTTGTTGTCTTCATAACATACAGTGCCCTCTGCCCTGGGTTCCCTTCCTTAAAACATGTACTTTCTGGCTAACTCCTACGGATCCTGCAGGACTCAGCTTTGACATCATCTTCTCCAGGAGGCATCCCTGCTTTCTCTCTTTCCCACCCCCTGGCCTGCATTAGAAGTCCTTGCTTTATGCTCCCATAGCACCTGAGCTTCTTCCATCATAGACTGTGATTGTCTAACCAATTTGCCTTCCTCTCTGGACACTAGCCTCCTATTTTTCTTTGCACATCTGAAGTCAAGCACAGCACTCTGGCCTTCATCACACTGTCTTTGCTGCTGGATTCAGTTTTCAGTGTGGATTGCATGCTGCTCACCCATCCCTGCTCTGGGTGTCAAGTAGAAAGTCATGACTATTCTGAGGGTACTACTGCTTCTGCGGCAGGACTATACTCCTGAGAAACCAATCCTTTCAGTCTCCATGCCAAAGTCTGGAGATGTATTCATAAATGGCTTCTGTTGAGCACTGGAAATTTCCTATGAAGAGGAAAGCCATATCCATCTCATAGAACTTGACAACATGCAAGAAGATTTCATGTGCCCTTTAGTATTCCAAACTAGCCAGTATATATGATTATTTTCATTGATAGATTAGGAAACTGAAGTCCTGAGAAGTGATCAATTCAGGGTTCCAGAGACAAGAAATAATAAAGCTGTGACTCCAAGCCAGGGAAAATATTGCTTCTTCACTCTTCCTCGGCCTCCTACTACCCTCCAGATAAGTGTAGCACCATGCCTATGAAAGCCCCCGGAAGCCCACCAAAGCAGGTGATTGAAGCAGGCAGCTCTGCCAGGGCCTGTCCTCTGTGGACTCAGGAAAGAACACTGTGTACTGTTCCCCTCTCCTTCTCAGCAGCACATCGATCCTACACGTGGAAAAATCAATGTTGGCAAGGACAGGAGAAAGATGTGCTCGGATGCATTTGTCATTTGAGGTGCCTTCAGACACACTCACACAACAGCAGCCCAGCAGCCTCTGTTCCTCCATCACAACTACTTACCTAACAGAGCAATGTCTATGGGCTGGGCTGAGGTGGGGAATCAGAATTGTGCAATGTCAGGGTCAGAGGGAGCGTACAGGTTCCAGAGTCCAGCTCCTCACCACAGAGTTGAAGAGTCTGAGGCCATGAGGTGAGTGACCTGTTCAAGGTTTACCCAGCTGGGGAGTGACACAGGGTCAGGGCATGAATTCAGGTCTCTAGACACCATTCCCATGCTCTCAACCCTGTATGATATTATGCAGGTGTGTCAGGAAGTGTCAGGAGACCTATGCTTTCCCTTAAACAAAGCATCATCCCTCCTCTGCCCCCTGATGCCCAGAATGCCTGTATCAGGTTCAGTGCTTCCACAGAGGGATCATAGAGCAGTGATTAAGAGCACACACCCGAGGACAGGAGGACCTGAGATTGTGACCTATTTCTACAAGAATATTATTTAACTAATCTGTGCCACAGTTTCTTTATCTGCAAAACATCATGTCATGTGCCAAGGACTGTTTTAATTATATGTACTAACACCTAAAATCATTAAAACAATCCCATGAGGTTGGTACTATTGCCTGTGGGTACTTTAGGCACAGAGAGATTCAGAAGCTTGCACACACCTAGGAAGTAGCAGCTGTGAGCATTGCATTCAGGTCACGTAGTTCTAGATCCCATGTGTTAGCTACTGTGCTGTCATTCTGCACATGAAGATCCCATCTCCTGATTTCCCACCTAGTCTGGCCAGCACAAGCACTTAACTGCAGTGCCAACACAGGCAGATCACATCTGCTCAGCTGCACACCCAACAGGTGGTCAGTTTGTCCCATAGTTGGTCAATGGGTATAGAGAAAAGGACACTCATCAGTCAACGTTGCTTCTTTGAGGTGGCACAGACCACGTTGCTGTGTTCCTCCATGAATATGATTTCCAAGACATTCTTTTATCACCACAGCCTAGTTTGCTTTAGGCTGGGTATTTCTGAAGCTGCAGAACACAATGGCATTTGAGCATATCCAGGAAAGGCCTAGCAAACAGATGGCTGTTTTTGACCCCACAGTAATTTAGTTCCACTGTGGTTGGGGAGGGGGGCTGCTGGATATATTCAATCCTCTCTCCACCCAGCATATTAATTATTCATCATGTCCTTAAATACTCTTCCATGATGAAATGTTAAGTGACGCATTAAATATTCATCATGATGCACCTAGCACAGGGCCAAGGGTAGAAGTAAGCAGAACAAATGTAGTTTTTGATTGTACCTCTTTAATTCTAGGCATCTGAACACCCCCAGATAACTAAGACTCCATTCTATTCTGAAAGAAAGCCAGGAAAGTAGATTCTACAACATCCTTTTCTGGACTGCCAAACTGTCTTTAGAATCTTGGCAAGACGTTCTTTCTTTTTTCTCTCTTTGTTTTTAACTTTTAAAAAGTGAGGTATAGCTTATAAGCAGATCTGTATGCACCCACATAACCACCACCCAGATCAAGATAGAGAATATTTCTAGCAGCCCAGAAATTTCCCCCTATGCTTCTACCTAGTCACCCTGAACACATACACACAAGAAATCACTGTTTTGGCAAGAAGATTTTTTTCTGTAAGTCTAAATTAGATCCTTTCTTCTGTCATTTCTGTTCACTTTCTGTTATTTTTAATTTGAAGGCAAAGGTGAAGTAGTCGCTTATTGTCCATTGATTTGAAGTTCTCCAGAATAGAAGCATGGAAAACAAGAGGCTCTTATGGCAGACAATGGAGAGATACACTGACTTAGACTGGGGCTGCTGTAGGGAAGATGGAGGGATATAGAGAACTGTAGGGTGTGTTTTGAAAGTAGCAGTGACAGGATTGGATGAGGAGAAGGTGGATTCAGGCATGACCTCTACGTTTTTTTAGTGTAAAATTTTATTGAAGTATATCATTCATACATGAACATTCATAAACAATAAGTATATAGTATAAGTTGTAAAATTACAAAACAAGCATGCATACATCATACAGGGGCACCCACCAACAACACCTTGCATTGTTGTGAAACATTTGTTGCAAACTATGAAAGAGCATTATCAAAATATTACTACTAACTATAGCTCATATCATACAGTTGGTGTATTTTTCTCCCAACCCCCCCCAATTATTAACACCCTGTATTAGTATTATATAGTCGTTATAGTTTATGAGAAAATGATCCCATATTTGTCTTGTTAACCACAGTCCATCTTCCACCACAGGATTCATTGCATTATACAGTCCGATGCTTTGTACAATCCACTCAAAGTGTACACTCAGTGGCTCTCATTTTCATCACAGAGTTTGGGCTTTCGTCACCTCAGTCAATTTTAGAACATTTTCATTACTCTGAAAGGAAAAATCCCACATCCGCTTATAGCCCCCTATAGATGTCTCTTAGAATTGATTTAATATTGTCTTTGCCACTTCTGCAAAAATATTACAATACTACTGTTAACTATTGTCCATAAGTTACATTAGTTGTAATTTTCCTATGTATCTCTATATTCTTAACACTTTGTAAAAGAACATTCCTCTTTTTATACTATTAACCACAATCTTCATCCACCACTAAAAACACTGTTATATGTTCCCTAGATTATTCTCTAGCTTCCTTTCAATTGACATTTTTGTCCCCAGACTACTCATTTCAGCCACAGTCACATTTATAAATCAGCAGTGTTATACTCACTATAATGTATTACCATCAACTCTGTCATTTCCACACTTTTACAATAAACTTTATTAAAAATTCTACATGCCTTAAGCATCAGCTCCCATTCTCAACCCACATTCTATCTCCTAGTAACTTATACTCTAGAGTTTACCTCCATGAGTTTACTCATCATATTTAGTTCATATTAATGAGGCCATACAATATTTGTCCTTTTGTGTCTGGTTTATTTCACTCAACATAATGTCCTCAAGGTTCATCCATGTTGTCATATGCATCCTGATTTCATTTCTTCTTACAGCTGAATAGTATCCCATTGTATGTATATACCACATTTTGTTTATCCACTGATCAGCGGATGGACACTTGGGCAGGTTCCATATTTTAGAATTGTGAATAATGCTGCTATGAATATCAGTGTGCAAATGTCAGTTCACATCCTTGCTTTCAGTTCTTCTGAATACATTCCTAGTAACAGGATTGCTGGATCATACAGCAGTTCTATATTCAGATTCTTGGGGTACTGCCAAACTATGAACTCTATATTTTGACTTGAGGTTTTTGGTGGAAAGTGTTACCATTTGGTGAGATAGGGAAGATGGCAAAGGAGCAGGTTTGGGGACCGGGTGAGATCAAGAGAGCTGTATTTGTACTTGTTAACTTGAGAGATCTGTTAGGCATCCAGGTGTAGGTTCCAAGTTGTCTGAAGCTCAAGGGAGTTGTCATGCCTGGAAATCTATACCTACAACTACACCTACACCTACACCTGCACCTACACCTGCACCTATACCTACACCTGCACCTGCACCTATACCTACACTTATACTTATCTTTGGGAATCATTAACCTAAAGAAGGATTTTACTGGAGATGGGATAGAATCATCCAAGGTAGAGCAGAGAACAGGATCTAAAACAGAGCCCCGTAATTGTCCTGGAGATGCTGACACTTGCTTTCAATAAGTTCTAACTAACAATTAGAAAAAAGAAAACAAACATGTATCATAAATAATTCTGACTCAAGATTTATCTAATGTAGCTTCAGCTTGGGAAAAATAATATCATCTTAAAATGTACCGCAGCTCCTCATGATGAAACAAGGGGATTCTGACTCTTTTTTTTTTTTTATACTAATTGATTATATTTATAAAATATTAACAAATAGGCAAAACTGAACTCTGTTGTTTATGATTCATAAATAGGTTGTAAAATTATAAAGTAAAGCATGAAAGTTATCTGACTCTTTTTAAATTTTGATTGTGGTAATATATGTATAACTTAGTTTCCATTTTTACTACTTTCAAGTATACAATTCAGTGGTGTCAAGTGCATTCATAGTGTTGTGTTACCATCACCACTGGACTCTGATTCTTAACTTCAGTTATATCAGCCATCCCTTGAAGATCCCAGTGGTCTCTAAGACAGAAAACACAGACCTCTAGATGGTCTCACAAAATCTTTTCATTATTTCAAAAAGCTTGATTGAAGTCTCATGTACAACTACCCTAAAGATACATACATTAACCACAATATCAAGTTTTTCTGCATTGACTAGAATTGTATCAACTGACAACACAGAATATATAACAATGATCACAAGCTTTAACAGTAACATGATGTTAACAGCATGATGCCCAGCACAAGTTGTAAGTGCTAAATACATGGTAGCAACTATTGATGTTGTGTTATTATTGTTGCTGTTATATTCTTGATATAACATGGAATCCAAAGGGAACAAATAAATGTATGAAAGGTGTGGGGACCATGCTACCATTCTGGTTTTGTTGTTGTTGTTGTTGTTGTTTTACTTTATTTTGTACATTTAATAATTGAACGACACATCCTTTGGTGCCAGTCATGATGCCTCACTGTGCTGAGTTGTTCGGCAGTTCACATATTCCTGTTTCTGTCCAATGGTGTGGCCCCATCCCACTCAGTGAATCTGTCTTCAAGAAAACTGAACAATTAGCCTGACTCCCTCTCAGCTGGGCCCCCACACTGTAGGGAAAAGTCAGCAGCTGTGATAAGGGAAAAGATAATTCCAATTTTTCCTGAGCTGGCTCAGATTGCCAGCCAGAGAGAGAAGTAGCCTACGGTAACCTGCCCTTCTGAAATAATTTCAGCTTAGGTGTTATTATTTTTTTTTAGGAGATACTGGGGAATGAACCCAGGACCTCATACATAGGAAGCAGGCACTCAGCCACTGAGCTATATCCGCTCCCCTTTAGGTGTTATTTATTTATTTATTTATTCCGCCCCCCCCCCTCCACTGCCCCCACTGCCTGAGCTCGCTGTCTGCTCTCTGTGTCCATTCGTTACACATTCTTCTGTCTGCTTGTCTTGTCTCCTCGTCTTCTCTTTAGGAGGCACCAGGAACCAATACTGGGACCTCCGACGTGGGAGAGAGGCACCCGATCACTTGAGCCACCTCAGCTCCCTGGTTTGTTGTGTCTCTCATTGTCTTTCCTCTGTGTTGTTGTTGTTGTTGCGTCATCTTGTTGCATCTTTAGGTGTTATTTTGTTTGCCAACAATGTTGCTTTTGAAACAACAACAACAATAATACAAAACAGAGCATTTTGTGCTTCCACTATAAGAACCATGCCTCGAGAACCCCTCACAGGGGTCTGAGGAATGCTGTTGTCGGGTTTAATCATGAAATGGAGCAGTTATTATGGAGGAAGATGTGCTCAGCCCCAAGGTAACAACAATGGCATTGTAACAAGAAGATATGGTTAATGCTTTACCATTATCAAGGCACTTCTACTTAAATCATTTCATTTGACCCTAAAATGGTCTTAAAGTATTATTCTCATTTCAGAGATGAGGATTCTGATGCTCAGAGAAATTAAGAAATGTATTCAAATGCTGGAAGCAAGACTCAAACCTAGGACCACCGATACGCATCCACTGCTCCCCATAGACACTCCTCTCAGTGGTCCAGCAGCCTGTGGGTCCACCCAGCTCCGTCAGGGATGGTCCTGTATGGTCTGTGTCTATCCCAGCCAAAGGAGTGGTTCCACCATCAAAATAGGATCCCTCAGGGGACTGGGGTGATTATTTAAGCCATGATTTCAAAATTTTGAAAGATACGTTTGATGAATAAAAACATTCAGTCAAACCTGTGGATATTTCACTCTAGCTGGAGTCAACTATGTGGATAATTTTTAAAAACATATAGATATGCACCTCCAATTTTTTCTGTTTTCTTCCAATTATTTTGGTGTCTCTAGCTAGAATAATTTTCAGTCTTGTTTTTATTTTGGCAGAAACATAAGACACTGGGAAATTATGATGGTTCACAAGGTTTTATTTGGACTGTTGAATGGCTATGTGATCCAAGGCAATTTACTTATATCTCTAGGCTATCATGTTCCAATAGAACCTTCTGGAAATGGCCTAGATCTGTGGTGTCCAATTGGGTATCCAATAGTCATGAGTCTATTGAGTACTTGAAATCTGACCAGCATGACTTGGAAACTGAATTTTTAATTAATTTCAATTTAAATAGCTGCATGTGGCTAGTGGCTACCATATGAGACAGAACAGCTCTTGGCTTACATCCTCACCTATAAAAATGAAGTGATTATGATGGAAGTAATGCTAAGATTCCTTCCACAATTCCTAGCATAGTGACACATAACTACACTCTCAAAAAATATTTACTGAATGAATTCATTTGTGGAATGAAGGAATTTCTTGAATGAGTAAAGAAATGAACAAATAAATAAATGAATCTTAACATCATAAATGAAATTAATTTAAGATGACTTCCTGAGAACTCTAGAGTTTTGAGGATGAAGAGAAACACTGGCTTTGGCTGCAGCTGGGTGGGAGCTCTTGGCAGCTATTCACTTGGGAACAGAACCAGGTACAATCCACAACACATTTGTCTTTCCACATCCTCCATACTCGGAAAAGCAGCTTCCGCTTTGAGAGTATTTTCATAACCCAAGACTCCCAGTGAGAAAAACTCTCAGTGCTGGAACTATGGGCTGGGAAAATGTCAGGAAGAGGGGACAATTGTCAGGAAGCCACAGTGACAACTGCCAAGACCTCCATTCGAATGCATGGGAAAGACTTCCTTCAGATACAGCTCAAAATAGCTACTGCCCCCCATTCTGCTGGTTAAAATAAGTGGATGAGTCACAATCATCCATCTCAGCTTTGACTCTGCCCTCTCCATTTCTGTTCAGAAGAGCTTGTCCCTTCCAAGGTAAGGACTGCTGTCAGGCACACTGTCTCTTCTCAAACGTGGCTATGCCAGGTGCCTGAGAAGTTTCCAGAAGCCAGATGGGCTGGGAGTGTCCAACCCAGAAGGCACATCTCTTGTTGGTAGAGGACCTAGATGGAAAACCTGCCTTTGTCATGAACGAGCATGATGAAAGCACATTGCTTTCTACCTCCTTCATCAAGGAGCATTGCACCTCTACCACATAGAGCTCTGTGCAGAGCCAAAGTTTGCCTCTCTCTCTCTCTCTCTCTCTCTCTCTCTCTCTCTCTTTCTTTCTCTCCTTTGATTACCTATATATTCCTCTAAGTTATTAAATTTTTTGCTTTTATTATTTAAACCATTCTTAAATTCTTTTTCTTTTACCTTTTAGTACTTGAATATTATTCTTAATCCTTAAGTCCTATCTACATATATATTTTAAGATTTTCGTATCCTGGGTTTTAATCTTTCATCTAAAATTTTAAATTCTTATTTCTTTTTACTTTTTAAACCTCAGCTTCAAGCATTTTATCTTGTATTTTAAATCTTATCTACTTCATCTAATCTAACCTGTGTTTCTCTACTCTATAAGCTTTCTGCTTTTAGTTTGTTTTTAAGCTATCTTTAATCATTTTTATTTCTATAGTTTATTTTTTCCCTAGAAATTTACATAGCTGACTTTATATATCTGTCATGTGTCTCTCACAAATTTGTCCTATGTCTGATAGTTATAAATGGTTTTCCTCTGGATGTCAGGGATGTTGGGTAGGTTATGTTACATTATGAGGGTGGGAGGAGGAGAAAATAAGTGGCATTAGGAGTCTGTCGTGGACCTGGTTCCCTGGGAGACAGATTCTGAGACAGAGATTTGCACTCTGGGGGTTTACTGGGGTGGACCTTCAGGAACTACACACATAGGGCAGTGAGGGAGGCTGAATGGGGTGGAGGGAGCAGCTGAACTGAGATGCGGCTGAAACAGAGGCCTCAGTACCATGGAGAGCTCTGAAACTGGGGTGGGCCTTCAGAGATAACCCGAATTGAGGCTAGGGGCCTGGGCCTTCATTCTCTATAGCCCTGCATGTGCCAAGAGACACAGTCTAGGGTGAAGACATTGCTTTCCTGGAAGGCATGGCAAGGGTGGGGCTCAGCTGTGCACCATCATGACACTTCTGGTGCAGGAGTAGGGGATCTGAGTGGTACATCACAGTATCCCCTACAGGTTCCCAAGAAAAAGCATACTATATTCTAGGAAGGACACACCACGTAATCCAGCCCAATAGTGGGCAGTCAATTTGAAGAACTGTATTAGACTGATCTGTGGAGGAAACTTGATAAGCCTCCTCTGCACTGATTGTGTGTAGTTTGAGGAAGCAAGTCTGATCATACTAACACATCCCATCAATCCTCCCTGAAACAGAGAGCCCCTGGCCTAGACAACAGTGACAATACCCCAGCTTCTGAAAATTAGATTTTATAAGAGTTGCATTGAATGCATTTATAGGGTCACACACACACACACACACACACACACACAATGTGCTCTATTCCTATGATGGGTCCTACAGAGGGGTGGATCAGGTTTTATGGGGTCTAAAATTTACACAATTTGGGGGACCTCTTTAAGAAAAATAGTACAAAATTTTGAATATAAAATTGTCAGGCAATTCCCAGGGCCCTGGAGGGTTCTCTGTGCAAGAAAGAGGCCCTGGGGCTAAGCTTTGCTAGCATCACTGTAAGTCCCCTGCTGCTCCTAGGCCATTACTGTACAACCTGACTGACAAACCTCCTTACCGACTCAGGGAGGGACAGTTCCACAGAAGGAAGGATTTGGCCCTCAGGCTATCCTCACCAGCTGCTGAACAGCCCTCTCACTTTAGAGAGTCCTAAAGAATTCTTATTTGGCTGAGTCCTCAATAAGTCAGGTGACCTCACCTGAAGACACCTTGAAGAAACTTCACTTCCAGGAACTGGTTGAATGTACTCTACCTTAGAATAAAGGAATGGGGCCAGGCAGATGTGGGCGATAATTCTTTGTTGGGAGCAAGGGATGAATTATATAATAATAAAATTATTATTATTAATAGGTAAGAATTATTAAATATTTAGCATGTGCTAACCCTAGTTATAAGCACTTTTCATGAATGATTTCATTTCATTCTCATGTGCACACTAGTTGGTATATA
>JAQZBX010067078.1:0-16002 GCA_029593785.1 Cabassous unicinctus
AAACCAGTGCATTGAAGTTGATTTTAAGTCACTACACATGCAAACCAGCCAATGAAACAAGTTTCCTTTTTGGTTATCTGAAGCAAAGAATTCATTTCATTCAACCAGCGTTCAGGAAAATCAGTGTTTTCGAGTTGCTTGTAATTGAAAACACATGCATAGCAGTGTAAGAAACAAGAATCTTACTTAGATTTCCAAACTGAGGAACAGGCAGCTTTGGCAGAGTAAAAGCAGGGTTTTGACATTCAGTGTAAGTGAAACAAGGACATAGCTGCCAATATAATGAGTATATACCTTATTTTTGAAAACTGAATTAACCAGTGCTTTGGCACAGCATTAGGTAAAAGCAGTCTTTTCACATTGATAATGAGTGAAAGCAAGCGCATTGCAGCCAAACAAATAAGTAGCTTACTTAAATTAGAAAGTTGAATTAGCTCCTGCATTCACAGCATGTTAGGTAAAACCAGTGTTTTAAATATGATTTTAAGTGAAAACACAAGCATAGCAGCAAATAAACACAAATCTTATTTAGGTTTGTAAGTGAAGAAACCACTGCCTTGGCTAAGCATTGGGTAAAAGTCGAGTGTTGACATGTGAGTGAAAGCAAGGACATAGCATCCAAGCAGAGAAAAAACTTACTTACTTTTCAAACTTGAAGGAACTACTGCATTCACAGAGAGTTATGTGAAACCAGTGTCTTGAAGTTGATTGTAAGTGAATACACATGCAAAGCAGCCAAGGAAACAAGATTCTTTTTTGGTTTTCTAAAGCAAAGAACTCACTGCATTCAGTCAGGCTTAGGGAAAAGCAGTGTTTTCAAGTTGATCCTAATTGAAAACACATGCATAACAGTGTAAGAAACAAGAATCTTACTTAGATTTCAAAAGTGAGGAAACGGTAGCTGTGGCAGAGTAAAAGCTGTGTTTTGACATTCGTTGTAAGTGAAAACAATTGCATAGCTGCCAATTTAATGAGCATATTCCTTCGTTTTGAAAACTGAAGAAACAAGTGCATTCGCATAGCATTAAGAAAAAGCAGTCTTTTCACATTGATAAGGAGTGAAAACAAGTGCATAGCAGCCAAACAAACAAGTATCTTAATAAACTTTCAAAGTTGAATTAATTGCTGCATTTAGAGCCTGCTAGGTAAAACCAGTGTTTGGAAGATGAATTTAAGTGAAAACACAGGCATAGCAGAAAATAAAACACAAATCTTATTTAGGTTTGTAAAGTGAAGAACTCACTGCCTTGGCTTAACATTAGGTAACATGTGAGTGAAAGCAAGGGCATAGCCGCCAAACAAGAAACTTTCTTAACTTTCCACCTTGAAGAAACTGCTTCATTCACAGAGAGTTAGATGAAACCAGTGTCTTGAAATTGATTGTAAGTGATTACACATGCAAATCAGTGATTGAAACAAGTTTCATTTTGGGTTTTCTAAAGCAAAGAACTCACTGCATCCAGCCAGTGTTAGGGAAAAGCAGTGTTTTCAAATTCATTGTAATTGAAAACTCATGTAAAGCAGTGTATGAAACAAGAATCTTTTTAGGTTTCAAAAGGGAGGAACCGGCAGCTTTGGCATAGTAAAAGCAGTGTTTTGATATTCATTGTAAGTGAAAACCAGTGCAGAGTTGCCAATGTAATGAGTATATTGCTTAATTTTGAAAACTGAATTAAGAAGTGCTTTGGTGCAGCATTAGGTAAAAGCAGTCTTTTCACCTTGATAATGTGAGAAAGCAAGCACATAGCGGTCAAATAAACAAGTATCTTACTTAACTTTGAAAGTTGACTTTATTGCTGCATTCACTGCGTGTTAGGTAAAACCAGTGTTTTGAAGAGGAATTTAAGTGAAAACACAGGCATAGCAGACAATAAAAGACAATCTTAATTATGTTTGTAAAGTGAAGCAACCACTGCCTTAGCTTAGCTTTAGTTAAATGATGTGTGGTGACATCTGATTGAAAGCAAGGGCATAGTAGCCAAAAAACAAGAATATTATTTACCTTTCAAACTTGAAGTAACTACTGCATTCACTGAGAGTTAGGTCAACCTAGTGTCTTGAAGTTGATTTCAAGTGAATACACATGCAAATCAGTCAATGAAACAAGTTTCTTTTTTGGTTGTCTAAAGCAAAGATTTCATTGACTTCAGCCAGCGTCAGGGAAAAGCAGTGTTTTCAAGTTGATTGTAATTGAAAACACATGCATAGCAGTGTAAGAAACAAGAATCCTACTTAGATTTCCACAGTGAGGAACCGGCAGCTTTGGTGTAGTAAAACAGTGTTTTGACATTGGTTGTAAGTGAGAACAAGGGAATAGATGCCAATATAATGTGTATATAGCTTAGTTTTGGAAACTGAAGAAACCAGTGGTTTGGAACAGCATGAGGTAAAAGTTGTCTTTTCACATTGATAATGAGTGAAAGCAAGCGCATAGCATCCAAACAAATTGGTAGCTTACTAAAGTTTCAAAGTTGAATTAACTACTGCTTTCACAGTGTGTTAGGTAAAACCTGAGTTTTGAAGATGAATTTAAGTGAAAACACAGGCATAGCAGCAAATAAAACTAAAATCTTATTTACTGTTTTAAAGTGAAGAAACCACTTCCTTGGCTTAGCATTAGGTAAATGCCATGTGTTCACATGTGAGTGAAAGAAAGGGTATAGCATCCAAACAAAGAAAAAACTTACTTACCTTTCAAACCTGAAGAACCTGCTGAATTCACAGAGAGTTAGGTGAAACCAGTGTCCTGAAATCGATAGTAAGTGAATACACATGCAAATCAGCCAACGAAACAAGTTTCTTTTATGGTTTTCTAAAGCAAAGAACTCACTGCTTTCAGCCAGGCTTAAGGAAAAGCAGTGTTTACAAGTTGAATGTAAATGAAAACACATGCCTAGCAGTGTAAAAACCAAGAGTGTTACTTTGATTTCAAAAGTCAGTAACCGGCAGCTTTGGCATAGTGAAAGCTGTGTTTTCAACTTCCATTTAAGTGAAAATAAGTTCATAGCTTCCAAAGTAATGAGTATGCTGTTTAGTTTTGAAAACTGAAGAAACCACTGCTTTGGCATAGCATTAGGTAAAAGCAGTGTTTTCACATTGATAATGAGTTAAAGCAGGCGCATAGCAGCCAAACAAGTATCTTATTTAAGTTTCAAAGGTGAATTAAGTGCTGCATTCACAGTGCGTTAGGTAAACCAGTATTTTGAAGATGCATTTAAGTGAAAACACAGGCAGAGCAGCAAATAAAACACATATCTTATTTAGGGTTGTAAAGTGAAGAAACCACTGCCTTGGCTTTGTATTAGGAAAAAGCCATGTGTTGACATGTGAGTGAAAGCAAGAGAATAGCACCCAAACAAAAAAGAATCTTACTTACTATTCAAACTTCAAGTAATTACTGTATTCACAGAGAATTAGGTAAAGCCAGTGTATTCAAGTTGATTTTATGTGAATACACATGAAAATCAGCCAATGAAACAAGTTTCTTTTTTGGTTTTCTAAAGCAAAGAACTCACTGCATTCAGGCAGCCTTAGGGAAAGCAGGGTTTACAAGTTAATTTTAATTGAAACCACATGCATAGCAGTATAAGAAAGAAGAATCATAGATTTCAAAAGTCAGAAACAGGCAGCTTTGGCATACTAAAATCAGTTATTTCACATTCCTTGTAAGTGAAAACAAGTGCAAAGTTGCCAATGTAATGAGTATATTCCTTAGTTTTTAGAACAGAAGAACCAGTGCTTTGGCATAGCTTTAGGTAAAAGCAGTGTTTTCACCTTGATAATGAATTGTAGCAAGTCTATAGCAGCCAAACAAGTATCTTACTTATGTTTCAAAGTTGAATTAACTGCTGCATTTACAGTGTGTTAGGTAAAACAAGAATTTTGAAGATGAATTTAAGTGAAAACACAGGCATAGCAGCAAATAAAACACAAATCTTATTTAGAGCTGTAAAGTGAAGAAAACACTGCCTTGGCTTAGCATTAGGTAAAAGCCATGTATTGACATGTGTGTGAAAGCAAGGGCATACCATACAAACAAAGAAGAATTTTACCGACCTTTCAAATTTCAAGTAACTGCTGTATTCACAGAGAGTTAGGTGAAGCCAGTGTCTTGTCGTGGATTGTATGTGAATACACATGTAAATCAAATAATGAAACAAGTTTCTTTTTTGGTTTTCTAAAGCAAAGAACTCACTGCATTCAGCCAGTGTTAGGGAAAAGCAGTGTTTTCAAGGTGATTGTAATAGAAGACACCTGCATAGCAGTGAAAGAAAGAAGAATCTTACTTAGATTTCAAAAGTCAGGAACCGGTAGCTTTGGCATAGTAAAATCAGTGTTTTCACTTTCGTGGTGAGTGAAAATAGGTGGATAGTTGTCAATGTAATGAGTATGCTGCTTAATTTTGAAAACTGAAGAAATAATTGGTTTGTCACAGCATTAGGTAAAAGTAGTCTTTTCACATTAATAATGAGTGAAAACAAGTGCATAGCAGCCAAACAAACAAGTATCTTACTGAACTTTGAAAGTTGAATTAACTGCTGCATTCAGAGCCTGTTAGGTAAAACCAGTATTTTGAAGATGAATTTAAGTGAAAACACAGGCATTGCAGAATATAAAACCCAATCTTATTTAGGTTTGTAAAGTGAAGAAATGACTGCCTTGGCTCAGCATTAGGTAAAAGCCGTGTTTTAACATGTGAGTGAAAGTAAGTCATAGCATCCAAACAAGAAACTTACTTACCTTTAAAACTTGAAGACACTGCTGCATTCACAGAGTTAGTTGAAACCAGTGTCCTGAAATTCATTGTAAGTGGATACACATGCAAATCAGCCAATGAAACAAGTTTCTTTTTTGGTTTTCAAAAGCAAAGACCTTACTGCATTCAGACAGGCTTAGGGAAAAGCAGTGTTTTCAAGCTGATTGTAATTGAAAGCACATGCATAGCAGTTTAAGAAAGAAGAATCTTACTCAGATTTCAAAAGTGAGGAACCGGCAACTTTGGCATACTAAAATCAGTGTTTTCACATTCGTTGTAAGTGAAAACAAGTGCATAGCTGCCAATGTAATGAGCATATTCCTTAGTTTTTAAAACTGAAGAAACCAGTGCTTTGGCATAGCATTAGGTAAAAGCAGTGTTTTCACATTGATAATGTGTGAAATCAAGTGCATAGCAGCCAAACAAACAAGTAACTTATTTAAGTTTCTAAGTTGAATGAACTGCTGCATTCACAGTGTGTTATATAAAACCAGTATTTTGAAGATGAATTCAAGTGAAAACACAGGCATAGCAGCAAATAAAAAACAAATCTTACTTAGGGTTATAAAGTGAAAAAACCACTGCCTTGGCTTAGCGTTATGTAAAAGTCACATGTTCACATGTGGGTTAAAGCAAGTGCAAAGCATCCAAAGAAACAGGAATCATACTTACCTTTCAAACTTGAAATAACTACTGTATTCACACAGTGTAAGGTGAAGCCAGGGTCCTGATGTTGATTGTATGTGAATACACATGCAAATCAGCCAATGAAGCAAGTTTCTTTTTTTTGTTTTCAAAACAAAGAAATCACTGCATTCAGCCAGCCATCCGGAATGCAGTGTTTACAGGTTGATTTTAATTGAAAACACATGCATAGCAGTGTAGGAACAAGAATCTTACTTAGATTTAAAAAGTCAGGAACTGGCAGCTTTGGCATAGTAAAAGCAGTGTTTTCATTTTCGTTGTAAGTGAAAATAAGTGCATAGCTGCCAATGTAATGAGTATGCTGCTTAGTTTTGAAAACTGAAGAAAATATTTCTTTGTCATAGCATTATTTAAAAGTAGTCTTTTCACCTTGATAATGAGTGAAAGCCAGTGCATAGCAGCCAAACAAAAAAGTATCTTACTTTACATTGAAAGTTGAATTAACTGCTGCATTCACAGCCTGTTACATAAAATAAGTGTTTTGAAGATGAATTTAAGTGAAAACACAGGCATTGCTGCAAATAAAACGGAAATCTTATTTAGGTTTGTAAGGTGAAGAAACCAGTACCTTGGCTCAGCATTAGGTAAAATGCATGTGTTAACATGAGAGTGAAAGCAAGGGCATAGCAGCAAAACAAACAAGAGACTTACTTACTTTTCAAACTTGAGAGAAACTGCTGCATTCACAGAGAGTTAGGTGAAAACAGTGTCCTGAAATTGATTCTAAGTGGATACACATGCAAATCAGGAAATGAAACAAGTTTATTTTTTGGTTTTCTAAAGCAAGGAACTCACTGCATTCATCCAGCGTTAAGGAAAAGCAGTGTGTTCAAGTTGATTTTAATTGAAAACACATACCTTGCAGTGTGGGAATCAAGAATCTTATTTAGGTATCAAAAGTGAGTAACCAGCAGTTTTGACATAGTAAAATCAGTGTTTTCCCATTCGTTTGAAGGGAAAACAAGTGCATACCTGCCAATGCAAGGAGTATGATGCTTAGTTTTGAAAACTGAAGAAACCACTGCTTTGGTATAGCATTAGGTAAAAGCAGTGGTTTCACATTGATATTGAGTGAAAGCATACACATAGCAGCCAAAAACACAAGTATCTTGCTTAACTTTGAAAGGTGTATTAACTGAGGCATTCATGGCGTGTTAGGCTAAATCAGTGGTTGGAAGATGAATTTAAGTGAAAACACAGGCAAAGCAGCCAATAAAAGACAAATATTAGTTAGGTTTGTAAACTGAAGAAACCACTGCCTTGGTTTAGCATTATGTAAAATCCGTGTGTTGATATGGGAGTGAAAGCAAGGGCATAGCAGCCAAACAAACAAGAATCTTACTTACCTTCCAATCTTGAAGTGACTACAGCATTCACAGAGAGTTAGCTTAAACCAGTGTCTTGAAGTTCATTGTAAGTGAATACCCATGAAAATCAGCCAATGAAACAAGCTTTCTAAAGCAAAGAACTCACTGCATTCAGCCAGGTTTAGGGAAAAACAGTGTAACCAAGGTGATTGTAATTCAAAACACATGCATAGCTGAGTAAGAAACAAGGATCTTACTTAGGTTTTAAAAGTGAAGAACCGGCAGCTTTGGCATAGTAAAAGCAGTGTTTTGATATTCATTGTAAGTGAAAACAAGTGCATAGTTGCCTATGTAATGAGTGTTTTGCTTAGTTTTCAAAACTGAAAAATCCAGTGCTTTGGCACAGCATTAGGTAAAAGCAGTGTTTTTACATTGATATTGAGAAAAGCAAGTGCATGCATCCAAACAATCAAGTATCTTAATTGACTTCCATGTTCAATTAACTGCTGCATTCACAGCCTTTTAGGGGAAACCAGTATTTGAAGATGAATTTAAGTGAAAACACAGGCATAGGAGCCAATAAAAGACAAAACTTATTTAGGTTTTAAAGTGAAGAATGCACAGCCTTGGTTTAGCATTAGGTAAAAGCTGTGTGTTGACATATAGGTAAAAGCAAGGGCAGCAGCCAAACAAACAAGAATCTTACTTACCTTTCAAACTTGAAGTAACTACTGCATTCACAGAAAGTTAGGTGAAACCTGTGTCTAGAAATTGATTGTAAGTGAATACACATGAAAATCAGCCAATGAAGGAAGTTTCTTTTTTGATTTTCTAAAGCAAAGAACTCATTGCCTTCAGCTAGCATTAAGGAAAAACAGTGTTTTCAAGGTGATTGAAATTGAAAGCACATGCATAGCAGTGTAAGAAGTGAGAATCTTACTTAGATTTCAAAAGTGAGGAACTGGCAGCTTTGGCATAGTAAAAGCAGTGTTTTAACATCCTGTTTAAGTGAAAACAAGTGCCTAGCTGCCAATATGATCAGTATATGCCTTAGTATTGAAAACTGAAGAAACCTGTGCTTTGGTATAGCATTAAGTAAAAGCAGGGATTTCACATTGATATTGACTGAAAGTAAGTGGATAGCAGCCAAACAAACAAGTACCTTAGTTAACTTCAAAAGCTAAAATAACTTGGACAGTCACAGTGTGTTAGGTAAAACCAGTGTTTTGAAGATGAATTTAAGTGAAAACACGGGCATAGCAGCCAATAGAAGACACATCTTATTCAGGTTTGTAAAGTGAAGATACCACTGCCTTGGCTTAGCATTTGATAAAAGTGTGTGTTAACATGTGAGTAAAAGCAGGGATATAGCAGCGAAATAAACAAGAAACTTACTTATATTTCAAAATTGAAGAAACTGCTGCATTCTCAGAGAGTTAGGTGAAACCAGTGTCTGGAAACTGATTGTAATTGAATACACATGCAAATCAGGCAATGAAATAAGTTTCATTTTTGGTTTTCTAAAGCAAAGAACTAACAGCATTCAGCCAGCATTAGGGAAAAGCAGTGTTTTCAAGGTGATTGTAATTGAAAACACATGCATAGCAGTGTAAGAAACAAGAATCTTATTTATATTTCAAAAGTGAGGAACCGGCAGCATTTGCATAGTGAAAGAAGTGTTTTCACATTCGTTGTAAATGAAAATATGTGCATAGTTGCCAAAATAATGAGTATCCTGCATGCCTTTGAAAACTGAAGAAACCAGTGCTTTCAATAGCATTAAGTAAAAGCAGTGTTTTCATATTGATATTGACTAAAAGCAAGCACATATCTGCCAAACAAACAAGTATCTTAATTAACTTTGTAAGTTGAATTAACTGAGGCATTCACAGTGTGTTAAGTAAAACCAGTGTTTTGAAGATGAATTTAAGTGAAAACACAGGCATAGCCACAATTAAACACAAATATTTTCTAGGATTGTAAAGTGAAGAAACCACTGCCTTGGCTTTGCATTAGGTAAAAGCCGTGTGTTGACATGTGAGTGAAAGCAAGGGCATAGCAGCCAAACAAACAAGAATCTCTCTTACCTTTCAAACTTGAAGTAACTACTGTATTCACAGAGAGTTAGGTGAAACCAGTGTCTTGAAATTGATTATAAGTGAATACACAAGCAAATCAGCCAAAGAAACAAGTTTCTTTATTGGTTTTCTAAAATAAATAACTCACAGCATTCAGCCAGTGTTAGGGAAAAGCAGTGTTTTCAAGGCGATTGCAATTGAAAACACATGCATAGCAGTGTAATAAAGAAGAATCTTACTTAGATTTCAAAAGTCAGGAAGCCGCTTTGGCATAGTAAAAGCAGTGTTTTGATATTCCTTGTAAGTGAAAACAAGTGCAAAGTTTCCAATGTAATGAGTATATTGCTTAGTTTTGAAAACTGAAGAAACCAGAGCCTTGTCATAGCATTAGGTAAAAGTAGATTTTTACATTGATAATGAGTGAAAGGAAGCGTAGAAGCCAAACAAACAAGTATGTTACTTATCTTTGAAAGTTGAATTAACTGCTGCATTCAGGGCATGTTAGGTAAAACCAGTGTTTTCAAGATGATTTTAAGTGAAAACACAGGCATAGCAGACAATAAAAGCCAAATATTATTTAGGGTTCTAAGTGAAGAAACCACTGCGTGGGTTAGCATTAGTTAAAAGCCATTTGTTAACATATGAGTGAAAGCAAGGGCATAGCAGCCAAACAAACAAGAAATTTACTTACCTGTCAAACTTGAAGAAACTGCTGCATTCACATAGAGTTACGTGAAACCAGTGTCTTGAAATTGATTGAAAGTGAATACACATACATATAAGGTAATGAAACAAGTTTCTTTTTTGGTTTTCTAAGCAAAGAACTCACTGCATTCATCCAGCCTTAGGGAAAAGCAGTGTTTTCAAGTTGATTGTAATTGAAAACAAATGCAAAGCAGTGTAAGAAACAAGAATCTTACTTAGATTTCAAGAGTCAGGAACCAGCAGCTTTGGCATAGTAAAAGCAGTGTTTTGATATTCTTTGTAAGTGAAAACATGTGCATAGTTTTTATTGTAATGAGTATATTGCTTAGTTTTGAAAACTGAACAAACCAGTGCTTTGACACAGGCTTTGGAAAAGCAGTGTTGTTACATTGATATTGAGTGAAATCAAGTGCATTGCAGCCAAAAATGTATTTTACTTAACTTCAAAGTTAAATTAACTGCTGCATTCATGGATTGTTAAGGGAACTCAGTGTTTGAAGATGAATAAAAGCGAAAACACAGGCATAGCAGCAAAGAAAAGAGAAATATTATTTAGGTTTGTAAAGTAAAGATACAACAGCATTGGCTTAGCTCAGGTAAAAGCCATGTGTTGACAAGTGAGTGAAATCAACAGCACAGCAGCAAAACAAACAAGAAACTTACTTACCTTTCAAACTTGAAGAAACTACAGCATTCACATAGATTTAGGTGAAACCAGTCTCTTGAAATTAATGGTAGTTGAAGACACATGGAAACCAGGCAAGGAAACAAGTTTCTGTTTTGGCTTTCTAAAGCAAAGATCTCACAGCGTTCAGCCAGTGTTAGGGAAAAGCAGTGTTTTCAAGGTGATTGTAATTGAAAACACCTGCATAGCAGTGTAAGAAACAACAATCTTACTTAGATTTCAAAATGAGGAACCGGCGGATTTTGCATAATAAAGCAATTTTTGACATTTGTTGTAAGTGAAAACAAGGGCATAGCTGCCAAAGTAATGAGTATATTGCTTAGTTTTGAAAACTGAAGAAACCAATGATTTGGCACAGCATTAGGTAAAAGTAGTGTTTTCACATGGATAAGGAGTGAAAGCAAGAGCAAAGCAGCCAAACAAACAATTATCTTATTTAACTTTGAAATTTGAATTAACTGGGGCATTCACAGTGTGTTAAATAAAACCAGTGTTTTGAAGATGAATTTAAGTGAAAACACAGGCATAGCAGCCAATAAAAGACAACTCTTATTTAGGTTTTTAAAGTGAAGAAAACACTGCCTTGGATTAACATTAGGTAAGCCCTGTGTGTTGACATCAGAGTGAAAGCAAGGGCTTAGCAGTCAAACAAACAAGAAATTTAATTACTTTTCAAGCTTGAAGAAATTACTGCATTCACAGAGACTTATGTGAAACCAGAGACTTCAAATTGATTGTAAGTGAATACTCATGCAAATCAGCCAATGAAACAAGTTTACTTTTTGGTTTTCTGAAGCAAAGAACACACTGCATTCAACCATCTTTCAGGAAAAGCAGGGTTTTCAAGTTGATTGTAATTGAAAACACATGCTTAGCAGTGTAAGAAACAAGAATCTTACTTAGGTTTCAAAAGTGAGGAACTGACCGCTTTGGCAGAGAAAAAGCAGTGGTTGGTCATTCATTGTAAGTGATAACAAGTGAATAGCTGCCAATGTAAGGAGTATATTGCTTAGTTTTGAAAACTGAAGAAATCAGTGTTTTGGCATAGTATTAGGTAAAACCAGTGTTTTTACATTGACAGTGAGTGAAAGCAAGTGCATAGCACCCAAACAAACAAGTATCTTACTTAACTTTCAAATTTGAAATAACTGCTGCATTCACAGCCTGTTACGGGAAAACAGTGTGTTGAAGATGAATTTAAGTGAAAACACAGGCATAGCAGCACATAAAAGACAAATCTTATTTAGGATTGTAAAGGGAAAAACCACTGTATTGGCTTAGAAATAGTTAAAATCCATGTGTTGACATGTGAGTGAATGCAAGGGCTTAGCAGCCAAACAAACAAGAATCTTACGTACCTTTCAAACTTGAAGTAACTACTGCATTCACAGAGAGTTAGGCGAAACCAGTGTCTTGAAGTTGATTGTAAGTGAATATACATGCAAATCAACCAATGAAACAGGTTTCATTTTTGGTTTTGTAAAGCAAAGAACTCACTGCATTCAGCCAGCATTAGGAAAAAGCAGTGTTCTCAAGGTGATTGTAATTGAAAACACATGCAGAGTAGTGTAAGAAACAAGAATCTTACGTAGATTTCAAAAGTCAAGAATCAGCAGCTTTGCCATAGTAAAAGCAGTGTTTTCACTTTCGTGGTGAGTGAAAATAAGTGCATAGTTACCAATGTAATGAGTATGCTGCTTAATTTTGAAAACTGAAGAAATCATTACTTTGTCATAGCATTAGGTAAAAGTAGTGTTTTCACATTGATAATGATTGAAAGCAAGTGTATAGCAGCCAAACAAACAAGTATCTAACTTAACTTTGTAATTTGAATTAACTTCTGCATTCAGAGCATGTTAGGCAAAACCAGTGTTTTGAAGATGAATTTAAGTGAAAACACAAGCATTGCAGAAAATAAAATCCAAATGTTATTTAGGTTTGTAAAGTGAAGAAACCACTGCCTTGGCTCAGCATTAGGTAAAAGCCGTGTTTTAACATTTGAGTAAAAGAATGGGCATAGCATCCAAACAAGAAACATACTTACATTTCAAACTTGAAGAAACTGCTGCATTCACAGAGAGTTAGGTGAAACCAGTGTCCCGAAATTCATTGTAAGTGGATACACATGCAAATCAGCCAATGAAACAAGTTTTTCTTGGTTTTAAAAAGCAAAGACCTCACTGCATTCATCCAGGCTTAGAGAAAAGCAGTGTTTTCAAGTTGATTGTAATTGAAAACACATGCATAGCAGTGTAAGAAACAAGAATTTACTCAGATTTCAAAAGTGAGGGACCGGCAACTTTGGCATAGTAAAATCAGTGTTTTCACATTGGTTGTAAGTGAAAACAAGTGCATAGCTGCCAATGTAATGAGTACATTGCTTAGTTTTGAAAACCAAAGAAACCAGTGCTTTGGCATAACATTAGGTAAAAGTAGTGTTTTCACATTAATAATGAGTGAAAGCAAGTGCACAGCAGCCAAACAAACAAGTATCTTACTTAAATTTCTAAGTTAAATTAACTGCTTCATTCACAGTGTGTTAGGTAAAAACAGTATTTTGAATAAGAAGAAACCACAGGCATAGCAGCAAATAAAACACATATCTCACTTAGGGTTTTAAAGTGAAGAAACCACTGACTTAGCTTAGCATTACGTACAAGTCACGTGTTTACATGTGAGTTAAAGCAAGGGCATAGCATTCAAACAAACAAGAATCTTTCTTGAAGTTACTACTTGAAGTTACTACTGTATTCACACCGTGTTAGGTGAAGTTACTACTGTATTCACACCGTGTTAGGTGAAGCCACTGTCTTGATCTTGATTGTATGTGAATACACATGAAAATCAGCCAATGAAACAGGTACCTTTATTGGTTTTCTAAACAAAGAACTCACTGCATTCAGCCAGCCTTGGGGAAAGCAGTGTTTACAAATTGATTTTAATTGAAAACCCATGCATAGCAGTTTAGGAACAAGAATCTTGCTTAGATTTCAAAAGTCAGGAACTGGCAACTTTGGCATAGTAAAAGCAGTGTTTTCACTTTCATTGTAAGTGAAAACAACTGCAAAGCTGCCAAGGTAATGAGTATGCT
The DNA here is from genome assembly GCA_029593785.1 of Cabassous unicinctus. NCBI lineage: Eukaryota > Metazoa > Chordata > Mammalia > Cingulata > Chlamyphoridae > Cabassous > Cabassous unicinctus. The sequence goes on from JAQZBX010067078.1 coordinate 13,328, forward strand.
GCTTAGTTTTGAAAACTGAAGAAACTATTTCTTTGTAATAGCATTATTTAAAAGTAGTCTTTTCACCTTGATAATGAGTGAAAGCAGAGCATAGCAGCCAAACAAACTAGTATCTCACTTTACTTTGAAAGTTGAATTAACTGCTGTATTCACAGCCTGTCAGGTAAAACAAGTGTTTTGAAGATGAATTTAAGTGAAAACACTGGCATTGCAGCAAATAAAACAGAAATCTTATTTAGGTTTGTAAAGTGAAGAAACCATAGCCTTGGCTCAGCATTAGGTAAAAGCCGTGTGTTAACATGAGAGTGAAAGCAAGGGCATAGCATTGAAAAAAACAAGAAACTTACTTAACTTTCAAACTTGAAGAAACTGCTACATTCACAGGAGTTAGGTGAAACCAGTCTCCTGAAATTGACTGTATGTGGATACACATGCAAATCAGCCACTGAAACAGGTATGTTTTTTTGGTTTTCTAAAGCAAGGAACTCACTGAATTCAGCCAGCATTAAGAAAAAGCAGTGTTTTCAATTTGATTGTAATTGAAAAGACATGCCTAGCAGTGTTAGATACAAGAATCTTACTTAGATTTCAAAAGTCAGGAACTGGCAGCTTTGGCATAGTAAAAGCAGTGTTTTCACATTCGTTGTAAGTGAAAGCAGGTCCATAGCTGCCAATGCAATAAGTATGCTGCTTAGTTTTGAAAACTGAAGAAAGCACTTCTTTGGCACAGCATTAGGAAAAAGCAGTGTTTTCACGTTGATATTGAGTGAAAGCATGCACATAGCAGCTAAGCAATCATGTATCTTACTTAACTTCCAAGTTTAATTAACTGCTGCAGTCACAGCCTTTTCGGGGAAACCAGTGTTTTGAAGATGATTTTAAGTGAAAACACAGGCATAGGAGCCAATAAAAGACAGAACTTATTTAGGTTTGTAAAGTGAAGAATCCACAGCCTTGGTTTAGCATTAGGTAAAAGCTGTGTGTTGACATATATGTAAAAGCAAGGCTACAGCAGACAAACAAACAAGAATCTTACTTACCTTTCAAACTTGAAATAACTACTGCATTCACAGAAAGTTAGGTGAATCCCATGTCAAGAAATTGAATGTAAGTGAATTCACATTAAAATCAGCCAAAGAAAAAAGTTTCTTTTTTGGTTTTCTAAAGCAAAGAACTCACTGCATTCAGCCACCGTAAAGGAAAAGCAGTGTTTTCAAGGTGATTGTAATTGAAAACACATGCATAATAGTGTAAGAAACAAGAATCTAACTTAGATTTCAAAGGTCAGGTACCAGCAGCATTGACATAGTAAAAGCAGTGTTTTGACATTCGTTGTAAGTGAAAAGTAGTGCATAGCTGCCCATGTAATGAGTATGCTGTTTAGTTTTGAAAAGTGAAGGAACCAGAGCCTTGGCACAGCAATAGGTAAAAGCAGTTTCCACATTAATAAAGAGTGAAAACAAGAGCATAGCAGCCAAAAAAAACAAGAATCTTACTTAACTTTCAAAGGTTAATTAACTGCTGCATTCACAGCCTGTTAGGTGAATCCAGTGTTTTGAAAATGAATTTAAGTGAAAACACAGGAATAGCAGCCAATAAAAGAGAAATCTTATGTAGGTTTGAAAGTGAAGAAACCACTGCCTTGGATGAGCATTAGGTAAAAGCCGTGTGTTGACATGGGCATGAGAAGAAAGGGCATAGCAGCCAAACAACAAGAATCTTACTTACTTTTCAAACTTGTAGTAATTTCTGCATTCACAGAGAGTTAGGTGAAACCAGTGTCTTGAAGTTGATTTAAGTGAATACACATGCAAATCTGCCAATGAAACAAGTTATTTTTGGTTTTCTAAAGCATAGAAATCACTGCATTCAGCCAGTGTTACGAAAATGCAGTATCTTCAATGTGATTGTAATTGAAAACACATGCATAGAGTGTAAGAAACAAGAATCTTACTTAGATTTCAAAAGTTAGGAACTGGGAGCTTTGGCATAGTCAAAGCAGTGTTCTGATATTTGTTGTATGTGAAAATAAGTGCATAGCTGCCAATGAAATGAGTATGGTGCTTAGATTTGAAAACTGAAAAATCAAGTGCCTTGGCATAGCATTAGGTAAAAGCAGTGTTTTCACATTGATAATGGCTGAAAGCAAACGTATAGCAGCCAAACAATCAAGTATCTTACATAACTTTGAAAGTTGAATTAACAGCTGCATTCTCAGCATGTTAAACAAAACCAGTGTTTTGAAGATGAATTCAAGCAAAAACACAGGCAAAGCACCAAATCAAAGACAATTATTCTTTAGGTTTGTAAAGTGAAGAAACGACTGCATTGGCTTAGCATTAGGTAAAAGCTGTGTGTTGACATGTGAGTGAAAGCAATGGCATAGCAGCCAAACAAACAAAAAACTTACTTATCTATCAAACTTGAAGTAACTACTGCTTTCACAGAGAGGTAGGTGAAACTGGTGTCTTGAAATTGATTGTAAGTGAATACACATGCAAATCAGCCAATGAAAGTTTGTTTTTTGCTTTTCTATAACCAAAAACTCACTGGAATCAGCCAGCCTTAGGGAAAAGCAGTGTTTTCCAAGTGATTGTAATTGAAAACAAATGCATAGCAGTGTAAGAAACAAGAATATACTTAGAATTCAATAGTCAGGGAGTGGCAATTAGGCA
>JAQZBX010067079.1:0-16000 GCA_029593785.1 Cabassous unicinctus
GTCTTGCCGCATCAGCCCACGGCGCCGCGCGAGCCGGCCTGCCCTCACAAAGAGGCGCCAGGACGCGAACCCAGGGCCTCTCATATGGTAAACGGGTGCTCTATCCATTGCGCCACACCCGCTTCCTGCAGTGAGGTTGCTGCATCAGCCCACCGCACCGCTCAGGCCGGCGTACCCTTACAAGGAGGCCTCGGGACGCGAACCCGGGCCTCCCATATGGTAAACGGGGGCTCTATCCACTGAGCCACACCCGCTTCCCCAAAGTCCTAATCTTAACATAATTTAATCAAAGACATGACAGCTGAATCTAATATAATCAAAGGGAAACACACCCAGAGGAACAGACCAATTTACAAACAATCTTTTCCTTTTTGGGGATTCATAAATAATATCAAACTGCCACACCTTTTAATTCATTAATTCTCTTTTCAGAAATGTTAATTTTCCCACTGAGTTTTTAATGGAATGACTAGGATTTTTGTTTCATTTCATATTGCTTATTTTCTACATGCATTTGTTTTATTTGGTTGTTGTTGAAGTAATTTTTTTATTAGAGAAGTTGTAGGTTTACAGAAAAATCAGGCACAAGATACAGAGTTCCCATGTACTACCCTATTATTAAAACCTTGCATTAGTGTGTTACATTTGTTATAATTTATGAAAGAACATTTGTATAATTGTACTATTAACTGTAGGTCACTGATTACAATAAGGTTCACTGTTTCTGTTGTACAATCCTATGTTTAAAATTTTTTTTAAATTTTAGTAACATACATATAACCTAAAATTTCCCCTCTTAACCACATGAAAATATGTAACTCAGTGCTGTTAATTACATTCACAATGTTGTGCTAACATCACTACCATCCATTACCAAATCTTTACACACAATCCAAATAGAAACATACTACAAATTAAGCATTAACTTCCTCTTTTCCCTATACTCACCGTCCCCTGGTAACCTATATTCTAGATTCTGACTTGTTTTTATAGTTTACTTTTCTGTTTAATTTTTTCAGGTCAATATTTACTAAATGCTTGCTATTTGCCAATTTGTATTAGTCGAGGTTCACCAGAGAAACAGAACACACACGTATATAAGCAAATATTAAGGGATTTATTATAGGAATTGGCTCACCATGACCACAGATATTGGCAAGTAAAAATTCCATTAGGGCAGGCCAAAAGTTGGAAACTTGATGAAGGTGAAGTTAAATTCCTCAGGAGAAACTGCACATCAGAAACTGTGATGGAGCTGATGTTGAACTTCCCAGGAGAAGCTGACTGGCTGAAGCAGAAAAGCAATTCTTTCTGACTGCTGAAATTCTAAGATCTTGCTTTAAGGTCTCCAACTGATGGGATGAGAAGACTCCTCCCATTACTGAAGGCAATCTCCTTTGTTGACTGTAGATGTTATCAGCCATAGATGCAATCAACTGACTAATGATTTAAATCTATACCAAATGTCCTCACAGTATCAATCAGGCCAGTGTATGCTTGACTAAACAATTGGACACCATAATCTAGCTTAGTAGACAGATAAAAATTAAGTATCACTGTCCACGCCTTGTCAACTTGGCACCCAAACACATCTTAAACCATACTTAATATTTAAACTTTTGCCTAACAAATTCATCCATCCTGGTTACAACCAGAAACACACTTAACCCTTTCCCCCAGAGAGGATGCAAGTCCTTGGGTGATGTTCACTTTTATCCTTGATATCTTGTATTTGAATTACTATGAAATAAAGTTAATACCAGTTATGTTATATGGTAAGGAGATAAGAGCGGGAAGAAAACAAGTATATTTCCGTGTACACACACACACATATACACACATATTCACAACAATACAAGGAAGAAATACTCAACATCACTAAGATCACACGGGCGTAGCTTATTTTTAAAATTACCTTCTACCACTATCCACGCCATATTCCATTTATCCTCAGCAAGCACTTCAGTTGGCTGTGGTTCTTGGCCTGGTGGGGTGACCCAAACCTTCACTCTTGAAAGGTCTGGGCCATTAGTATTCCCACTTGGATTTGGTTATTGTAGCTTTCCAATGACTTTAGTCACAGGGCATAGTAGAAGTAAGATAGTATGGGACCTCCTATATTCCAGGCATATTCTTCCTTACCTCCATTGTATAGTCCTATTTCCCATTGATAATCAGGATCGATCACCCTAGACTTGACAGTAACTCCCTTCTTTGTTTGTTGATTCAGAGACATGAGGAGCCCAAAGTGGCTTCTAGTTCAATGGGACCATTGTTGTGTCTTCTGATGGAAGCACCCTCATTTTGTAACTAAGACCTCTAGATGAGAAGAGCATGAGGCCATGGGGACAGAAAGCAAATATTTTTCTAGTGGATTACTAGGGATAATAGTACCGTCACTTCCATTTCTACCTGGCTAAGTGAGAAACAGCACTGTAGATTGGAATGTTAAGTAGAACAATATACAGCCTCTTGGAGAACACTGCCTCAGCTCTGCAAGGTATTGCCACCTAGTTGGTGCTGTAACTGAGTCTCTAAAAGGCCATTCCATGGGGAAGAATGCACAACTCTGTGACTATACTAAGAGCCACTGACTGTACACTTTGAATGGACTGTGTGGTGTGTGAATATATCTAAATAAAACAGCTTTTTTTTTAAAAAAAAAAAGGCAATTCCACAATTCTATATATCCAGCTGCTTAAGGATTTGGGGGATCGTGGTAAGATCAGTGAATTCCATGAGCATGGGCCCATCGTCACACTTCATTTGCTGTGAAGTGGGTTCCTTGATCAGAAGCAATGCTGTGTGGAATACTTTGATGGTGGATAAAGCATTTTGTAAGCCCATAGGAGGTAGTTTTGGCAGAAGCATTGTGTGCAGGGAAGTCAAGTCTGTATCCAGGGTGTCTATTCCAGTAAGAACAGAACACTGCCCTTTCCATGATAGAAATGGTCCAAAGTAATCAACTTGCCACCAGGTAGTAGGCTGATCACCTTGGGGAATGGTAACATATCAGGGACTGAGTATTCATCTTTGCTGCTGGAAGACTGGGCACTTAGCAGTTGCTATAGCCAGGTCCGCTTTGCTGAGTGGAAGTCCATGTTGCTGAGCCCATGTATAACCTCAATCCCTACCACCATGGCCACCTTTTTGATGAGTCCTTTGGGCAATGAGAGGAGTGGCTGGGAAAAAAGGCTGACTGACTAGTATCCATATATTGGGCCATTCTATCTATTTGATTATTAAAATCCTTCTCTGCTGAGGTCACCATCTGATGAGAAGTCACATGGAAGACAAACGTCTTCATGTTTTTTGCACATTTAGAAAGGTCTGGGGTATATAATTCAATCTACCACACAAGCATGATTCTAAGAACTTTAAATAACTTAACTCATTTAATCCTCATAACAATAATATGAAATAGATACAATTTTGGTCCCAAATTTATAGGCAAAATTGGTATAGTCTAAATAAGTTGGGAAGTTCATATGATAAATACATTAGATGGCTGGGACTCTAATGCAAAGTCTAGCTTCAGAGCCTCTATACTTTCTTAAAACCAAAAAAAATTATTTTATATTGAGAATTTCCGAATGTACATAAAAGGAGACAACTGAAAGAACCCCTACTGACCAATACCCAGCTTCAAAACCAATCATTATATAGCTATTACTTGTTTCCTTTATCCTCCCTTTTTCCCGGCCCTGCCCCCTTTTTACTGGCATGTTTCTTCTTTTTCAAAAAACTTTTAATTTCAAAATAATTGCATATTCACATGCAGCTGTAAGATATAATACACAAACAGCCAAAAGAACAAAGATGTGCTGAAGAGGATGTGGAAAAATGGGAACACTGCTTCATTGTTGGTGGAAATGTAAAATGGTATAGCCTCTGTGGAGAACAGTTTGGCAGTTCCTCAGGAAGCTAAATATAGAACTGCCATATGATCTGGCAATCCAGCTACTACTCAGAAGAACTGAAAGCAAGGACATGAACAGACATTTTCACACTGATATTCATAGCAGTATTATTCACAGTTCCTAAAAGATGGAAACAACCCAAGTATCCATCAACAGATGAATGGATAAACAAAATGTGGTATATACATACGATGGAATACTATTCATAGAAGAAATGAATTTGGGATGCATATGACAACATGGATAAATCCTGAGGACATTATGTTGAATGAAATAAGCCAGGCACAAAAGGATAAATATTTTATGGTCTCACTGATATGAATCAAATATGATGAGTAAACTCATGGAGTTAAACCATAGAATATAAGCTACTAGGAGACAGAATGTGGGTTGAGAAGGGGGACCTGATCCTGAATATATGTAGAATGTTTAATAAGGGGGACTGCAAATGTATGGAAATGGATAGAGTTGATGGTAACACATTATAGTGAGTATAACACTGCTGATTTATAAATGTGATTGTGGCTAAAAGGGTAGTCTAGGGAGGTTAATGTCAATTGAAAGAAAGCTAGAGTAGTGTATTAGTCAGCCAAAGGGGTGCTAATGTGAAATACCAAAAATGGGTTGGTCTTTATAAAGGGTATTTATTTGGGATAGAAGTCCACAGTTACCAGGCCAGAAAGCGTAAGTTTCTTCTCTCACCAAAGTCCATTGCCACGTGTTGGAGCAAGACAGCTGCTGATGTTTGCCAGGGTTCAGGCTTTTTGGGTTCCTTTCTTCCCGGGGCTGCGTTTCTCTCCAGGCTTAGCTCCTCTGGTTCCTCCACAAGGTCAGCTGTAGACTATCAGGCAAACAGCTTGCTTCTCTTCTCCTGGGGCCTTCTCTCCAACATCAAAACTCCAACATCAAAACTGCTTCTCAAAAAACTGCTCCCTCTGTCCTTTGCCTTGCCTTTTACATTTGATTCCCCCACCCACCAAGGGGTGGGGCTGAACGCCCTCCTGACGTGGCCCAGTCAACGCCCTAATCATAACTTAATCATGTCCAGAGTAACAGATCAGTTTACAAGCATGATCCAATTATATTTTTGGAATTCATAATTACATCAAATTGCCAAACGGCTACAAGTAGGAACTGTATAACAGTGATTTCAGTGGTGGATGATGATTGTGGTTAATAGTACAAATACAAGAATGATCTGCTATTATAAGGTATAAAGAATATGGAGGTACATAGGAAAAATACAACTAATTTAACATATAGACTATATACGAACATGATTAAGCATTTTTTTCTCTTAATTTTTTTCAATAATGAGACCTTGACTATGTCATTTAACTAATTTGTGTTAATCTCTGTATCTTTTTGAACACTAAAGGAACAACTGACTTAGTAGTTGGAATTAGATGAGATAAAAGTGCCTGGAAAGAACTTTTTAGGAGTAATGCTTCCATAACTTGTTGAGCTGCTTTTTTCTGTTATTTTATTTTTTTGAATTTGAAATAAAGTAATTAAAAAAGCAAACCAACAAAAAACTATACAGACTATAGTTAATATTGTAATATTTTTGCAGCAATGGCAAAGAAGGTACTATATCAGTGCTAAGGGTCAATAATGGAGGGGTATAAGAGGGTATGGTATTTTTCCTTTTGGAGTAATGAAACGTTCTGAAATGGACTGAGATGGTGGCAACACAATACTGTGATGAAACTGAGAGCCACTAAGTATAGGATGGATTGTACAAGGCAGGGGACTGTATAACACAGTGAACCCTGTGGTGAATGATGATCTGTGGTCAACAGTACAAATACAAGAACACTCTCTCATGAACTACAACAAATATGCAATACTAATACATGGTGTTAATAATGGATGGTTTGTGGGAATATACACCAAATATAAGCTACAAACTATAGAGAGCTGTAATATCATCACGATGTTCTTTCATCATTTGTAACAAATGTGTCACAATAATGTAAGGTGCTGGTAGTGGGGCAATGTATGGGAATCCTATGTGGTATGCATGATTGTTTTGTTAATTCGCAATTTCTCAAATAAAAAAAAAGGTAATAAAAATAAATCAAAGGAAAAAAAAGTAAGTAGAATGAAAATAGTTTTCAAGTACGTTTATCCTAAGCAGTCTTTACTTATCTTCACTTAATTTTTATGCTTCTAAAAAAATTAAGGCAACTTGCAAAAGTAAAACAAAAACAAAAGCAGAAACAAAAAACAAAGATGGAGGACTCACATTTCCTGATTTCAAAACTTACTACAAAGCTCCAACTCCAGTAGGCGAGACAGTACAATAGTGATTCTTGGGATAGTATAGACAAATAGATCAATGGAATAGAATTGAGAATCTAGACACAAGCCTTAAATTTTGTGTTCAACTGATTTGCAAAAAGAGTGCCAAGACAATTCAATGGAGAAAGAAAACCTTTTATAACAAATGAACACATGGACACTCACCTTCCAAAGAATGAAGTTGGACCCCTACCGTATATCACAGAAAAGAATGTACTCAAAATAGATCTTGGACTTAAATGCAGGAGCTAAAACTATAAAACCCTTAGAAGAAAACAGGAGTAAATATTTGTGACCTTGGGTTAGGCAATTGTTTCTGAACTGTGACACCAAAAGAACAACAACAAAAGAAAACACAAATATATTGGACCATATCAAAATTAATATGTTTTATGTCGCAAACAATGACATCAAGAAATTGATAAGACAACCACAGAATGGGAGAAAATATTTACAAATCATGTATCTGAAAAGAGACTTGTGTTCAGAATATTAACAACTCTTACAATTCAATAATAAAAATACTAACCCAACTGAAAATGGGAAAAGATTTGAATACACATTTCTCCAAAGATATACAAATGGGCAAAAAGCACATGAAAAGAGTTCAACATCATCAGCCATTGAAGAAATGAAAATCAAAACCGCAATGAGATACCAATTCACACTGACTAGGATGACTTTAATGAAAAAGATAGAGAATAACAACTGTTAGTGAGAAGGTGGAGGAATGCTCACACACTGCCGGTGGGATTGTAAATTGGTGGTACTGCCTCTTTAGAAAACAGTTTAGCAGTTCCTCAAAATGTTAAACATACCCTATGATCCAGCAATTCTACTCCAGGTATATATCTAAGATAACTGAAAATATATGTGATGGTTAGGCTAATGTGTCAACTCGGCCAGGTAATTGTGTCCAGGTGTTTGGTCCAGCAAGCACTGGGCTAATTGTAATACAAGAGCATTTATGGACTTCAATCACCAGTGAGTTTACTGTGTGGATGGTTGATTACATCTGCATCAATCAGGGAGATTGCATCATCAATGGGTGACACTTTTATCCAATCAGTTGAATGCCTTAAAAGGGGAAGTGATTTCAACATTCAGAGAGAATTTCCCAGCTTGTGGCTGGACAGGCAACTTCTCCCAGAAACTCATCAAGGACCTTTCATCGGACTTTCATCGAAGCCCCCAGTTTGCAGCCTGTCTGCGGAACCTGGACTTGTGCATCCCCACGGTCGCGTGAGAGACGCTTTTAAAATCTCATATTATTGACAGATATCTCCTGTTGATTCTGTTTCTCGAGAGAACCCTAATACAATATATTTCCATGCTAAATATCATACATCAATGTTTATAGCTGCATTAGTCATAATAGCTAAAAGGGGAAACAACACCAAAAGCCATCAACTTATGAATGGATAAATAAAATGTATAGGTATATCCTATAGAATACTCTTCAGTCATAAAAATGCTACAAACATATATTAACCTTGAAAACGTTATGATAAGTGAAAGAAGTCCTGACTGATAATGGGTATGGTATTTCTTTTTGTAGTGATGAAAAATGTTCAAAATTAGATAATGGTGATGGTTGTACAACTCTGAAGATACTAAAATCTAATGAATTCTATACTTGGTGAGTTTTTAGTATGTGAATTACATATCAATAAAACTATTATGAAAAAGAAAATTGATACAGAAATAGGTTGAGGAGTTGTCCTAATGGCTAAAATTGGACAACTGAGTATCAAAAAGAATAACACCTTTAATTTATTGAAACATACTAAATATAATGTGGAACATTCTATAGGACAAGTGACCTAGTTTTGTCAACAAGTTAACAGCATGGGAAATTAATAATGTGAAGGAATGGGGCAGTTGTCCAACCATCACATTGAAATGAATATACTTTCTCCATTGAAATAACTTGGCAACTTGTTGAAAATCAATTGACCATAAAAGTTAGATTTTATTTTTGGACTCTCAATTCTATTTACTGATTTATGTTTATCCTCATGCCAGTAGTATACTGTCTTGATTACTGTCACTTTGTAGCAAGTTTTGAAATCAGGAAGTGTGAGACCTTCAACTCTTTTTCTTTTTCAAGATTATTATGGCTATTTGGGGATCCTTGCACTTTCTATGAATTTCAGAATCAGCTTGTCAATTTCTGTAAAAAAGGCAGCTGGGATTTTAGTAGACATTATATTAGATCTATGTATCAATTTAGGGAGTATTGACATCTTAACATTAAGTCTGCTGATCCATAGACATGGGCTATCTTTTCATTTATTTATGTCTTTAATATTTTTCAATGAGGTTTTATAGTCAGTATACAAATCTTGTACTTTTTTTGCTAAATTTCTGTTAAATTTTTGATGCTCTTATAAAAAGAATTTTCTTAATTTCATTTTGGGATTGTACATTGCTACTTTAGAAAAATACAAGTGAATTTTGTATATGGTTTACCCTGCAAGCTTACAGAACTTATTTATTAGTTCTAAAATAATAAAAAATTAAAAAAAAATTAAAAAATCACATTTATATTTGTTTATTTATTGGTGTGTAGACTCCTTAAGACTTTCTTTACAGGACTTGTAATCTGTGAATAGAGATAGTTTTACTTATTCCTTTCCTATCTAGATCCCTTTTACTTGTTTTTCTTTTCTAATATCCTGGCCAGGACCTCCAATATAATGATGATAGTAATAGTGAGAGTGGACGTCCTGGTCTTGTTCTTGATCTTAGTGGGAAAGCATTCAGTCTTTCACCAGTAAGGATGATGTTATAGCTGTGAGTTTTTCATAGCTGCCCTTTACCTGGTTGAGGAAGTTTCTTTCTAGTCCTAGTTTGCTGAGTGTTTGGTTTTTTATTTTATTTTATTTTTTAATTTTATGTATGTATGTATGTAGGTAGGTATGTATGTATTTATGGTCTTTTTAGGTCAAGTTCCACCATCTTTCCCACCCCCTACCCCCCGAGATGGCTTCCTCGTCTGTCTGCTCATTGTCTGCTCGTTGTGTTTGCTCATCTTCTTTAGGAGGCACCAGGAACTGAACCCAGGACCTCCCATGTGGGAGGCAGGTGCCCAACTGCTTGAGCCACATCTGCTCCCTGTTGAGTGTTTTTTAATAAAGGAAATTGGTTTTGGCATATGATTTTTCTCTGTCTGTTTAGATGACCATGTGAATCTGTTCTATGTTCAAATAATATAGTATAATACATTGCTTGTTTTTCATATTTTGAATCAACCTTGCATTTCTGGAATAAATCCCACTTAGTCATGGTATATAATCCTTTTTACATACTTTTGGATTTGGTCTATTAGTATTTTATTGAAGACTTTTGTGTGCATATTCGTAAGAAATATTATTGTATATTTTCTTTTCTTGTGATGTCTTTCTTTAGTTTTGTTATCAGTATTTCTCTGTCCCTTTGACATGACCCCTATTACTACTGCTATCTGGCAAAAGGTGTGCAAGGTCATCTTCTATATTTCTTGTCTCAGATCTAGCATCATTCATTTTTCCAAGGAGTCCATTCAATTTAGTGGGAAACCACAATCTGGGTGTTCGGATGCTCAGTGCTATTGGGCTGTCCTTTCTTTTAGGCTGTTTCAGTAAGAGCTAGGAAATACTTTTGTTATTTTTGAGAGAGGAAGGAAATTATAAGTTAACATTAATATTTCTAATTCATATTTAAGATTATAGATACTAATCTTTAAGATTAGTATTTACATTACTTCTTTGATTTTATATCTTTTATCTCTTACGCTGAAAAATCTTGGTTCCTAACAACAATACCATAATCACTTATTTGTTTATCCAGGAACATAACGCTTTCAAAATAACAGTACCAATACTGTTACTACCAATATGACTTCAAAATGAACTTTAAAATTTCTTTGCATATTTATTCTTTTCCTTAGAGAATATCCCACAAGGTTGTACAGAGAAAAATCGGTATTATATAAAGTTAGCTGAAATAATTGTTTGCTCTGTGTGGCTAAGTCAACAATTTAATATATAATTAGAGTCACTTGTTTCCTTTATTTTCAAATTTCAAGAATTGGTTTTCCCCTTTTCTGATCTAATTTTACTTTTTTTTTTTAAAAATAAAAATTGACTTTATTTTTTCTTTTTGGTGTACAGTTTCTATGAGTGTCTCCCTCCACCCCTGCCACTTGCTGTCTGTGTCCATTCGCTGGATGATCTTCTGTGTCTGTTTCTTGCCTTCTCTTCTCATTTTTCTCCTCCAGGCTTCACCGGGATTTGATCCTAGGGACCTCCGAAGTGGGAGAGAGGCACCCTGTCACTTGCGCCACCTCAGTTCCTGGTTTCTGGCGCATCTCTCCTTGGCTTTCCCTTATATTTCTCTCTTGTTGGGTCATCATCTTGCTGTGTGGCTCAGCGAGCCTGGCTCGCCATGTGTCCGTGCAGGCCTGTGGCTCACCACACGGACCTGTGGCTCGCCTGATTGCCTTACTTTTTTAAAATTTTATTTTACCAGGAGGTCCCAGGGATCGAACCCGGGTCCTTCCATATGGTAGACAGATGCCCAACCACTTGAGCCACATCCGCTTCCCTAATTTTGCTTTTGATTACGTAAAACACTTACATAATTCCAAAGTCAAAACTATAAACTAAGCACATTCAGAGAAGACTTGCTTTCATCCTTGACTCCTCTACCCTGTTCCCTCCCTCTTTTCCTAGACAACTTCTATGGGTAAGTTAATTTTTAATTTATTTACTTATTTTTCTGTGGTAATACATATACAACTTAAATTTTAACCATTTGTAAGTGTACAATTCAGAGGCATTAATTACATTTGCAATATTGTGCTACCATCCATCACTATCATCCATTCCCAAAACTTTTTTATCATCCCAAATAGAAATACTATATCCATTAATCAATAACTCCTTTTTTCTACTCTCCTCCAGATTTTTTTTCTTTAAGATATATTTTATTTCTCCCTGCCCCCTCGTTGTTTGCATTTGCTGTGTCTGTTTGTTGTGTGCTGGTCTTCTCTTTCTAGGAGACACTGAGACCCAAAGCTGGGGATCTCCCATGTGGGAGGGAGGCGCTAATTGCCCGAGCCACCTCCGCCCCCTGCTTTGTTGCATCTCTCAATCTGTTTCCTTGCTGTCTCTTGGTTGAATACTGCTGCTATGGAATTGGTGTACTATTATCTGCTTGAGTTCTTCTTGCAATTCTTTGGGGTATACAGATAAGAGTAGAATTGCCAAGTCATATGATAATTCTGTTTAACTTTTTGGGGAACTGTTTGTTTCCCACAGCTGCTGCCCTATTTTACATTCCTATCAGCAGTGCATGAGAATTCCAATTTCTCTACATTCTTGCCAACAGCTATTTCCCATTTTAAAAATAATAGCCATTTTTAGTGGGTGTGAGGTGTTATCTCATTGTGGTTTTGATTTGATTTCTCTAATTGCTAATGATATTGAGCATCTTTTCATGTGCTACTGGTCATTTGTGTATTTTCTTTGGAGAAATGTCTATCAAAGTCATTTGTCCATTTTATAACTGGGTTGTTTGTTTTTTGTTGTTGAGTTGTAGATCTTCATATATTGCAGATATTAAACTCTTACAAGAGATATGCTTTGCAACTATTTTCCCTCTTTCTGTAGGCTGACTTTTGACTTTCTTGATAATGTCCTTTGATTCACAAAAGTTTTAAATTTTGATGAAATCCAATTTATGTATTTTTTCTTTTGTTGTTCATGGTGTCATATGTAAGAATCCATTGCCAAATACAAGGTCCTGAAGATTTTCGACCTGTGTTTTCTTCTAAGAGTTTTATGGTTTTAGCTCTTATATTTAGGCCATTGATATATTTTAAATTAATTTTTGTATATGGTATGAGGTAATGGTTCAATTTCATCCATATACATATGAATATCTAATCTTTCTAGCACCATTTGTTGAGGAGACTATTCTTTTCACTATTAAAAATCAATTGGCCATATTTATGTAGGTTTATTTCTGGACTCTCAATTCTATACTATTGATCCATTTATCTATGCTTATGACAGTATCACATTTATTACTTTTGGGTAAGTTTTTGTTTATCTTCAATAGTTTCTTTTGCAATTACATGTAAATATATACTCATTACACTTAATGTTACCCCCTTTTCTTACATAAAAAGTAGCATATTAAATACAGTATTCTGAATCTTGCTTTTTTCATTTAACTATATATTCTGGAATCCACATCCTATCAAAAGAGATCTTTCTCATTCCCTTTTACAACTGCACAGTAGTCCACTATGTTGCACATACTAGACTTGGTTCAACCGACATCCCACTGTTAAACATGTGGGTTATTTCTAATCTATCACTATTAATAACAATGAATAACCTTGTGTATATGCTGTTTTGTAGTTGTGAAGATGTGTCTTTAGGATGGATTACCAGAAGTGAAGCTTGGGTCAAAAAGTTAATGCACAGGTAAGTACTTTTACTAGATTTTGCCAAATTCCCTCTGTAGGAGTTGTTCATTTTGCATTTACACCTACAGTGCATTAGAATGCCTGATTCTCGTAGCTTGGCCAACTGAGTATGTTGCTAAACTTTTGTTTTGGCCCAATGGCATCTCAGTTTGCCTTTACCTTATTATGAGTGAGGTTGAGCAACTTTTTATATACTTAAGAACTATCTACATTTCTTTCCCTGTGATCTTTTTTTTCAAAAAGATTTATTTATTTATTTCTCCCCACCCCCTCATTGTTGCACTTGCTGTGTCTGTTCGTCTTCCTTGTTTCTTTAGGAGGCACCGGGAACCAAACCCAAGACCACCGATATGGGAGGGAGGCACCTAATCGCTTGAGACACCTCCATTCTCTGCTTTGTTGTGTCTCTCATTGTATTTTCCTTTTTGTGTTTCTTGTTGCATTATCTCATTGCATCAGCCTGCCATGCCTGCCTGTCATACCAACTCGCTGTCTTGCTCGTCCTCTTTAGGAGGCACCGGGAACCTCTGTTCCCTGCTTTGTTGTGTCTCTCATTATGTTTTTCTTCTTGTGCCTCTTGTTGCATCAGCTTGCCACGCCTGCCTATCGTGCCAGCTCGCTGTCTTCTTTAGGAGGCACTGGGAACCGAACCAGAGACCTCCCATGTGGTAGGTGGGAGTGCAATAGCTTGAGCCACATCCGCTTCCTTCTCTGTGGTCCTTTATTCATATCTTTTGACTGTTTTGTACCTAATTAAATTATGGTATTAGGTAACAGGTATTTTTTACCTATTAATTGTTTTGTCTCAATTTTTAGGAATGTTTTCTGTTAGGGGTATTAGCTCTTTGTGATGTAAGTTGAGACTTCTTTTCTATAGTCTGACATTTGTTGATGTTTTCGGAGTTGGTGTCTTATCCACTATACTATACTGCATCAATTGTTCTTCCCTTATGGTCTTTAGATGCCTTCTTTTATGTCTTTAATTCTTTTAAAGCCTTTTAAAATATTGCTCTTCTATTATCTCAAGTCCTTAGAAAGGTAATCCTCCTGTTTGTTACATCTTTCTCATGGTAGACTGATTGTGAGCTTATCTAAAGGGGGACCTCTTTTTTTTCTGTGTGAAGTCTGAGTTGTTGAAGGTTCCCAGCAGTGATACTGTGATTGCTGTTGTTAGGCTTTGAAGGAATATATAAATCTGGGATCAATTTTTATAATAATATCTCAGGTAGGATGTCCCACTCTAAATGGTAGTGTAAATTTGTACTCTCAATCTGCAGGGGATTGAGAGAATTTTAATTTCTTAGAGTGGACTTCTGTTTTCCTTCCCAGAGTCATGGCAGAGAAAAGCTTCTTTGTCATCTACTGATGGTAGAGGTTTGACTGAATTAGTCCAGCTTTCTCTTGGATTGCAAGACTTTGATTGTTCTATTTTTCTCAGAGATTCAGTTCTAACTCATGTGAGCCCAATAATCTCTTCTTTCCCGTAGGCATTAAAATCCAAGCTCCTATTCAAAATTGGGTCTGATAATTCCCCAGGGTTGCTGCTGTGTCATCTCATACACCTCAACTTTGTTTTTCAACTGCTTTTTGCTTCTAATATCTGGAGATTTTCCTTTTTCTCCCACGAACTCAACCATGCATTATAAATTTGGAGAGGTAATTAAAGCTTAGCTAGCATCTTTAGGTTTAGAACAAAAGGGTTTCAGTGGTTCGGAATCTCTGTCAGATTCTAATAATCTGTTGACATATCTTTTCTTCCAATAGATTGTGAAATTAGAGGGCTCGCACAGAGTTTCATTCATCTTTGTATCTCCTCAGATCCTAGTAAAACTGTAAGCACATATAAGATCCTTAATATATATTTGCTGAACTCAAGACTCAATTTCTATGTTTTGTACAAAATGATAAAAGGTTAGTAGTTCCCACCTTTGCTATCATTAAGGACCATTTTTATTATTTTTCTTGAAATGAGCTTATTTTGAAAGCTTTTTCTATCAAACTTTCTGTATTAAATAATTCATTTTTCCATTTGTATTATAGATAGATATACATACCAATCACAATTTCACATGAATATGAAAATCCAGTGTTACCACAATGAGTTATTTCAGTCCAAAACAATGAAAAGACATTTTACCTAAACTAGCACAATCTTATTCCATCTAAAGACATAACTTCTATTAAATTACTTATATCAGTTAAAAAAACAACAACAACTCATAATCTGGGAACTCCAGTTTATAAGTACTTACAAAGGTTTTTCTTAAATTTCCTCACATATAAATAGATTTACATATATAGATATATATGAGAGTTTTTAATTATAGATAATTAATTATATTCATTGTTTACTTCAGGGCTCAGTGGATGCTCTAAAAGAAAGCCTTCCTGTAATTCTCCCTCTTATCTCAGAGTATTCCTGACTATATATCACCATTGATGGCATAAAGCTCACAGGATATCTATCTTTCAACAAATTCTGTATTTCCTACCAAAACCCTACTTTTTCCCTCATGATAGAAGAGCAAAGAAAAAACAAAAAACAAAAAACAAATACACACCAAACTGCCAATCTGCTGGTTTCTAAGAGCCTAGTCTCTTCCATCTCTTTAAGCCCATCTCTTTAATTCTTAGACTGGTTTGTGTGGGATTCCTTGCTTTTATAATACAGAGACTCAGAATATCTCTGGAAGAATTTTCATATATAGTTAATCTATCAGGTATAGATAGATTCTAATAAGGAATGGATAACCATTAAGAATCATTTAAAAGGAATTAAAGGCTGAATAAATTAATGATATTAGAAAGCAAAACTTGTCTGCTACTACATACATGTTTTTCTAAAACACCTAAGTATGTCACTGGAGCTAAGGGGTAAGGTAGTGATAAAAATTACGATTTTTAAAAAAATTGGGTTATCTGAATGTAAGCACAAAAATTCAACCTATTGAGGAAGCAGGTGTGGCTCAGTGGATAGAGCCCCCGTTTACCATATGGGAGGCCCAGGTTCCCGTCCCGAGGCCTCCTTGTGAGGGCACGCCGGCCTGAGCGGTGCGGTGGGCTGATGCAGCAACCTCACGGCAGGAAGCGGGTGTGGCTCAATGGATAGAGCACCCGTTTACCATATGAGAGGCCCCGGGTTCGCTTCCCAGCGCCTCCGGCGCCTCCTTGTGAGGGCATGCCGGCTTGCGCGGCGCAGTGGGCTGATGCGGCAAGACCTCACAGCAAGGGGGAGATAAGCAGACACAGAGAAGACACGCAGCGAATGGACACAGCAGCACAAGCAGCAAGGGGGGGA